>OMNM01048584.1:0-11111 GCA_900302745.1 Parablennius parvicornis
GTGACGCTGAACAGACCCCCGTTGTACCGCCGCTCTCATCTGCAGCCGCAAGGCTTTGTCACAACGTTCTTTTTAAAACACACACACACACACACACACACGCACACACACACACACACCTAAAGGGTTGTAAAACTGTCACATTTATTTTCCTAAGCTTTTCGTGTTTATAGCGACCGTTTGGGTGAACAAATATTCTTACCCACAATGTTTGAAACGTGTTCTCAAGTTTTTCCCCTTAAAAAACATACAATCCAAAAAAAAAAGAAATTACACAATTACAAATCGAAAAATAAAAGAAGAGAATCAGTGATGAAACACATCTCAACTCAGCCAGATACACAGTCAGAGCTCACTGAAGTCCATACTGTGAATCACATGAGTGATTTAGGCTGGAGAATCGGATTACTATTTTTTAGTTTATTAGTGTGGATTAGATTACAGTAAATAGAGCTTTATTGATCCCTTTGAGATGTAGTGCTGAATACTGTGACTCTATACTTACCAGTGTTTGTGGTTAAGAGTGTGTGTGTGACTGTCAGTATCTCTATTTGTCCTGTGATGGACGGGTGACCGGTACAGTGTTCATCCTCGCCGAGATCGTCAGCTGGGATAAGCTCCAGGACCCTGCAAAACCTCAATTACATCAATTTAATAAAAACAAAAAAAAACTCATGTGGGATCAGGCTTTTATTGGTTATTTTAATATCATTTTGAAACAAAAGGTTCCATGTGAATATTTGCCTCATTAGTCACCTGTAACATTTCTAAATCATCATTAAGAGGGTGAGAAGTGTCCCTATTGATCAGACATGGAAAGAAACTGATGAAAAGCTATCGATAAAGAAGGTGAAGAATTTAAATTACATCAATAATGGTTAAATACCAAACCTGCCTTCTTCAGTTTTTTTCCCCTAATAGATTTCAGAGAGTTTTATATGAAGTAAAGTCAGGTTGTAGTCTTTTATTGAATAACTTGATTTTTTTTATTGAATAACTTGACTTTCTCAAAATAAGATGTGTCATTAATGACTGACTGAGATCACAAAGTACAACTCTGTGAATCTTTATCACAACTTTTATCCCACAAATATATCTTAAAGACGACTGAGCTGATTTTATTATTGCAGTATGATTTTGGAGTTACTACTAATTTGCCAAACCTCGTGGTTATTGTGAAAGACGACGGGATCGTCATCAGTCTTTTAAACAGTTTTCAGAATGTTACGGCTCTCTCAACAATCATTCTGTCCATCACCTTATTATTGAGGACTTCGAGTTCGGAAAAAAAAATAATGTTTAATTTATGTATTTGATTGAATTTTTAAAAATTCCTCAAATAATTAGTCTAATAAATCATTATGATTCTTTATTTTTGCAGAAAACATACCATGTATCTTTCACATTGTTGTTTAATGAAACCACTTTGGAAATAAAACTGCATTTCCTTTAAGCTTTCTATGATAATCATAGTTATATAAAACATGTTTGTCTTGCTGCTGCTGCTTCTACTTCAACATGCCTCCCTGCATTTTTAAAAACAGAACTTTTTTCACTCACTTGTCTACAACATTTACAAACCGAAAAGGACGTTTTGGCTTCTTCCTAGAAGTAACATTTCAAGCCACAATTGATATTTAACACTTGAAAAGAATATATTACATGAAATAAATCTATTTATTACCTGCTCTGTGTGCAATGTCTTATTCTGGTAACATACTAGGATTTCATACATATTTCAGTTGAAGAATTTTTTTTTTTTTTTTAATTCAAGTCACATTTGTCCTTCCTAAAGATTGATATCTCTGACAGTCTGATACCGTGGCATCTTTTCCTGAAAAGTGAAGAAGAACAGTTTGATCATCGGTGACACTATACCACCTTTATCATAAAACCACAAAAAGCTTGCAGGCCCTCCAGGAACTCCTGATGGATTTCTTCACTCTCAATATTTTTACCTGACAAATGTCTCAAGATCAATGCTCCTCATTCGTCTGGCGTCCTCGTACAGCCTCACCTCTGAGGGGTCTCTTAGGGATGAGGGCGAACCTCCCCAACATGCTGTTCTTCTGAAACTGCGATATTAATATATTGATTAAAGTAAATAAAATGTAAATGCAATAATAACAAACTGACATAATGAATTAAGCTTTTGTGTAACTATTTAACAGGCCCCACAGCTACAAGCAGTGAAAAAAAGGAACCTGTGACCAGTGTGAATTTAAGGCTTTAATCTCTTTTTCTATATGCGTCTTCACTGTGATTAACTATTATGTGGTCAAATATCAAACTCGTGAAATAAAAACACGAGTTTGTCCATAACTTTACTACTTGAGGTGAAACTATGTGCTGTTTATGGGCTTGAAAGAGAAAAACACTATTTGAATAAAGCCTGATTATACTAAACGTGACGTGAGCGTGTGAAAAAATTCCATAAGCACTCAAGAGATTTTACAAAACTTCTTTCATCAGTGTATTCCTGGAAAATAAGAAGTGTATTTCCCAGTTCTGTTCTAACTTTACCAGGAGCTTGGGTTGATTTCATCCAGTAATGAAAAAAATATTTGATTAGATGCCAAATAGTTAATCATTTAGACGCTCAGACTCACACACAGGAAGTGTGTGTCAAACCTTCCAGTCTTCAGTGATGCTCGTCCTCTCCTTCTGCGTAGAGGCTTCACACCTCACACTTCCAGAGTATTGATGAGGATACTTGAAACCGACTCATGGGGCGAGAATAAGTTGCTGTCCTTGTTGAGTGAAGTCTGTCAGTAGCATTCCTCTGGACTCGTCGGCATGTCTGGCCTCTGGCGTGGTGGAAACCCGCTGCACTTCCTTCAAAGGCCGGCTCTCTTCGGGGGAGACAGTGGCACCGCCATGTCAAAATCACCAGGCGGCTGAGAAAAGGCCAAAGGGCGGAAAGCGTCCAAAGAGCCAGTGATGGAGTGGACGCTGAGGATGTGGTTTAGGATGTGAATTTGTAAAAACTACATCAACTATCAGTCGGTTCTTATGAAACCCAGGTTCCTATTTGCACTTTGCAGGGGAATAAAATGATTATTTTTTTTGACACGCTTGTCAGGAGGTTTCAGGCTCTGGTACTTTATTTGAGAATCATCTTGATTATCCAGGTTGATGAGCTCCAGGAAGCGGTGGCGTCTCTCTGGAGAAAAGGTGTTTTTTAAAAGTGGTAACTTCAAGGTGCATAAAAACAAAAATGACCGAGTGCTTTGAGAACAACTTTTTTTTATATATAAGCCTATCCTGAAGGAGCACACACAAGAGGAAAGACATTCCAAGTAAAATATGAATAATAACTTCTTTCGACTGTATTTTGTAAACATGTATTTTGTGAATATTTAGCTGTCTGTTTTTTCTTTCACTTCTAATGCACAGCGTACAACAACCTGATGAGCCAAATAGGAGAAATCATACTGAAAAGCATCATACTGACTAGGATCACATATATTTCACATTGGAATATATTAAATGAAAAAAAAAAAAAGATAATGTCAATAGATTTCTTTCAAAGTATGATCATTAATGCCACCGAGCATTTGACCTACAATATCTTCAATTGTTTTTAATGGACTGCTCTATATTGAACTTGGAAACGTGCACTCGTTTCACGTGAACCGACGAGCAGGAGAAGATGCATTACCAGCAGAATTCTCATCAATCTACAGGTGACAGATTTGAAGTAATAGAAATTTGTAGAAGTTACTAAATATGGCCACTTTAAATGGTGACAAAGTTGAATGATACATTTTACCACAGGATCTCTACTACTTGTACAAAACAGTACAACTAGTTAATCAGAGAGGCAGATGAAACGTATTCATGTTCATTGAGCTCAGGGACACTCCTCGGGTCTTTAACTCAGTGTTTAAAACTGACAGCTTTGTAGTAAAATGATGTTTGTTAGATATGAAAATGTAGTCCACACCACATAACTGAAACCTGACTATGTTTGCTTGGGAGCGTACGCGAGCGTGACAGCTTGTGACTGCTGTGAAATTAATGAATCTTTCCTCAACTGACAAGACAAGTCTTGTTTGAAAGTTCCATTGAGTCGCTGCATCTCTCATACACATCACAGATTCCTGTATTAAATAAACTCAATCTCTTCAAATATGGGACCTTCTGTGGTGGCATCTCGCTGTGTTCTGTCATTGGTGATATCATTCAACGCGCTGGGATTTCCGTTCGTGTCATTCAGTTGGAGTAATGCTGGAATGGTAAGAATGCTCATTATTACCAACAAGAGGGGTGAGCACATCGGTGCGTTAGCTCGAAGGTGGCAGAAATACCTCACACGCTTGTAAAAAGAAGAAAAAAACTTGACTGTTCATACAGACGTTTACATTCTCTTGTCACTCTGCTTGTTCAGCCAGACTACAGAAGTACATAGTATCATGTATGTTTTCAGTAATTATGTCAGAATATTTTCATTAATGAAAAATTGTGTTTTTTATGGTAGTTTAATACCTGATGCTGTTCTTGATTAATCTACTCACAGTTTAGGCTAAAGGCACCAGAAGGCTGAGACGGAGATGTCAGTTATGATTTTAACCGGCAATAACTTGGATTGACATGGACCACAAATGAACAGATGTGAGGAACAATAAAGGGCTGAGAAGATAAGACTAGAGAGGGCTGGCTGTGACTGTTTGGACGTGATGAGGTATGATGAGGAGAGAGAGCGTGGATATAATTCAGACAGAGGATGTTAGAGATGGAGCTGCTACACAGGAGAATCAGACAAAATCCTCAGAGAAGATTCATGAATGTAGTGAAAGAGAACATGGAGATGGCTGGTGTAAGTGTTGAGAAAACAGAGGATGGGCTGATGGCCCATGAAGGCAGATGATGTTAGTAATCCCTGAATGGAAAGCCAGAACAAGAAAAACAAGAAAAGATCACATAATCCACGCAAAGTCCTAATCCATGATTTTCTTTGCCTTGCCATGTGATTAATTCTGGTGAACTTTATTCATAGAGCATTAATATACTTTTCTGAAGTCTCATGAGGACAGTTTCAGCTATCTTACTATGGCTCCCTCTGGTGGATAACTTTTGAAAAAGATGCACGGCCAATGTGGCAAGTTTCTACTGAAGTTATAATTCACTCACATTCAGTGTAACTATTAGATTATAAACCAGTATTGACAAGTTATAGATAAATAGGTTTGACAGTAGAGATTGCAAACAAACATCTAAAATGTGTTTGTATTATCATTTGAAGAAACATGTCGGTAATAGATAATGAGTCCAGATCACTAAACATATTTATTTGAACTGATTAAAATCAACCATTGATTAATAACAAACTGATGGAATAATAATTACAATATTGTTTTGAGTGGTCTTTCTGGGAGCTTCCCTATGTTTTAAAAGCAGCCACACCCTGAATGTCTTCATATGGCAGACTGCAGTCTGTCTCCCTCTGCTGAACAAAGCTTAGTATTAAACAAACCACTCTGTCAGTATAACCGAGAAGATTGTGAATTTATCAATGTATTCTATCTTAGGGATTTTATCATGACATAAATGGTAATTTCTTAAACCTCTTCTTGGCTTTGGCATCATTTAACATCATCATTTTGGGCTTATTTTACCAATATGGTCACTGCTTACTAGGTGGACTGTTGAGTTTCACTATTTGTCCAGCAGAGGGAGACAGTGCAGCCCCTCACTGCCTGCTCTTAGCTGCTGGATTTGTCCACTTGACCCACTTGAACACACCCAGAATAAAATAACTTAATAGGTATTACAGCATCAAACAATATGTTAGTTACAGCCTTCCTTCATATCTTGTCTTGTGCTTTCTTCCATACAGGCCTTGGCCATGCCTCCCCTCCCTGCCCCCCGTGTCCTGCTGCTACTGGTACAGCTGGCAGTCCTCGTGTGCGTGAGCGGTGGGGCATACTATGGTCACAAGCAGCACCCTCAACAGTACCAACCAATACAGAACCTGCAGCACATGGGTATGGGCAAGGAAGGCTTCCCGCAGCAGCAGTACCTCGGCAAAGAGCTGCCCTACATGCAGTACCCCCACTACAGGAAGGAGCTGCCTCAGTTACCAATGCACAAAGGCAAGGACACCACTCGAAAGGGCGGCGGCTACAATGGTGGGCAAGACAAAGGTGAGAGAGTTAATGATTTCAACAGGCAAAAAAAACCCCAAAATAAACAAACAGCATGTACAATGATATCTGTAACAAGTTCTGGATTTTGCCAAAACTCAACAAGTACACAAATCTTGTGTCTGAAAGTCTGCAAATATTTACAGAAAGTGTTTCCACATCCAAGTTTGTGTCAGTGGATTTGGTGCAACTATGTCAAAAAAAGTAAATATTATCTGAAGATGTTTTCTATTCTTTACAGGTCAAACGATCCCCAGGGGTGCTGAAGGAATTCCTCAAGGTGAGCCAGGTCCAGCTGGGCCACCCGGACCTGAGGGACCTCAAGGACCTCCTGGACCTCCAGGGAATGGTCAGCCAGGACCAGCAGGGCGACCTGGACCTCCAGGGCCACCTGGAGTGCCTGGAATGGGAAAACCAGGTTTGCCAGGACTGCCAGGCAAACCAGGAGAAAATGGAGAGGCTGGGCCACAAGGAGAAATGGGTACAAGAGGTGAAGATGGGCCAGCTGGACAGCCAGGACCACAAGGTCCACCAGGTCCACCAGGACTTCCAGGAATAGGTAAACCAGGGGTACAGGGATTACCAGGCCAGCCAGGACCCAAAGGAGAGCCAGGCCACAAAGGTCTCCCCGGACTACCAGGCTTGCCTGGACCCAAAGGAGACAAGGGAATGGGCCAACCTGGACAACCTGGTCACAAAGGGCTTCCGGGCCCTCCTGGACCTGCTGGGCCAAGAGGGCTACCTGGCTTTGGAAAACCTGGATTGAATGGTGCCCCAGGTCCTCAAGGACCACCAGGGGACAAAGGATATCCAGGAGAGCAGGGTCCAGGTGGGCCACCTGGTGAAGGAGGACCACCAGGCCCACCAGGTCTGCCTGGTCAAGGAAAACCAGGTCAAAACGGCTTGCCAGGACAGCCAGGAATGCCCGGGGGAAAAGGTCATCCAGGACCTCCAGGCTTGCCAGGAAAGCCAGGGCTGCCCGGGTTTGGAAAACCTGGACTCCCAGGACCAAAAGGTGATAAAGGCTTGGGAGGGCCACCTGGGTCTCCTGGACCAAAAGGAGATAAAGGTCATGGAGGGCTACCTGGTATGCTTGGACCACCCGGGCCAAATGGTCCAGCAGGTCCACCAGGCCCAATGGGGCCTCCTGGGGGTATAGGTGTCCCTGGTCCAAAAGGGGATTGTGGAGATGGAGGGCCAAAAGGGCTCGATGGAGCCAAAGGTGGCCCTGGTCCTCAAGGGGCACCAGGAAAGGATGGCCTGCCAGGGGATCGTGGTGAGCCAGGACCAAGAGGTCCACCAGGACCTGGTGGTGCCAAGGGAGATGATGGACATAAAGGTCTACCTGGTACACCTGGTCTCCCTGGACTTCTTGGTCCAAAAGGACAGGGTGGATTACCAGGTGAAGCAGGACCTCAAGGTCCCAAAGGTATCCCAGGCCTGGATGGTGCAGCAGGGCCAATTGGACCTCCCGGTACAGCTGGACCAAAAGGAGATAAAGGTCCACCTGGTTTACCAGGCATTGCAACTGAAGGGAACCCAGGTCAGCCTGGTCCAAGTGGACCCCCAGGAAAAGATGGCCCGCTAGGACCCCCTGGACAACCAGGTTTGCCTGGCCCTCCTGGACCACCAGGCCCACCTGGACCTTCTGGCTATTCTCCTGACATGGCGGGAGTGCTGTCTGAGATGGGCCCAGGACTGGACGGTGTGAAGGCCGGAAGTTATGGAAAGAAGGGCAAGTATGGCGGCAATGGGGCAGAAGTGATGGGCCCAAGTGGGCTAGAAATGCCAGCATTCACTGCAGTTGCAACAACACCCTTTCCACCAGTGGGTACGCCAGTCATCTTTGACAAGCTCTTATATAATGGCCGCCAAAACTACAACCCAGAGACTGGAATCTTCACCTGCGACATGCCTGGCATCTATTACTTTGCCTACCATGTTCACTGCAAAGGAGCGAATGTGTGGGTGGCTTTGATGAGAAACAATGAGCCGGTGATGTATACATATGATGAATACAAGAAGGGTTTCCTTGACCAAGCATCAGGGAGTGCGGTATTACCTCTACAGCCCGGGGACACTGTGTACATCCAGCTGCCGTCAGATCAGGCCTCAGGACTTTATGCTGGGCAGTACGTGCATTCCTCCTTTTCGGGGTACTTGTTATATCCGATGTAAAATCACAAACTGCAGGCACAGAAAAAAGGCTGCGTCATAAACAAGGAGGGAGCTTGTTTTGGTATAGTGTCAACTCTGATCATGAATTCCATAAGACTAAGCAGTCTTACACTTCTTTCTTTTTTTCACTCGACATTTATTTATACAGATAATCTTGTTGAAAAGCAGGTTCTCATTTTCAAGAGAGTCCTGTTGGTAAAGTCAGTCTGTTGATCTTGTCAATAGAAAAGAGAAGATAAGATGAACTATTTCAACAAAAATATGGCATATAACAGTCTCTGTGTACAACATCTTGTATACAGTAAAGGCTTTGAATCATTTTGATATGAAATGGAAAACATTTGTTAAAATCAAAAAAAAAAAAAAAAAAAAAAAGAGGAGAAAAAAATCTGCATCCTAGGAGGACCTGAAATGTACTTTCTGCCAGAAATCCTTAAGAGTGCAATTCGTGATTAGGTATAAATGTGGAGAGGCAACATGCTACATGCATGTACAATGCAATGATGTTAACGCTGATGTAAAAGAGTGAAATTAAATCCTTGCCCCATTCAAACAATGTGTAACTACCCCTCTAAAAAACGGGCTAAAAATACCTAAACAAGAAGACAAAGATAAAAACTACATACTTTGTGGAAAGAAGTTCAAATCTTTTGCATGCACATGTACGTAGAAGCATAGGTTTTTCTCTATTATTAACAGTAACAATATGAAATTACCTGGAAGTGATGACAGTGACGATCAATGACTCTTTTTTAATTTATTTTTTTTACAAATGTTAGTCAATTTTTTGCTTAGTTTTTGAGAGGTAAACACATGTCTACCTGATTAGCCTGCAATTTAATTAATTTGGGGACTTGGGGCAAAGTGTTTTTGAATTCTAAAGGCGAATGGAGGAGTTGCATCTATCAGGGACATTGTTATCGATGGGTGACAATTGAAGTAGTCACCAGTAAAACTGTATGACTAAACAATCAAAAGCCTGCGTGAAGTCTGTTGCCGACCAACTTGAGGCTCAATGAACAAGAATGTAATAATTATTTTATATATTAATGTCTGCAGATAGGTTTATGGATGTAGAACTGTAAACAATACTGTTTTCACACATAAAACACAGAAGACACATTCACATGATTTTGCTCTGATGTATGGAAAACCACTCCAAATGCTATCTTAAACATTAGGCCGCATTATCCATTTCAAAAGGTTTTTATCTAACCTCAGGTGCTAGACACCAGTCCTCGATCATGAAGAATCATGAAGAAAATGCTCATGTTGAACTCATAAGTCTGCATTGACACGTATTATTTCAGATCGTATAAACATTAGCTATAAATAAATCTTTCTGTGTTATCCCTCATTTTTTACAGTTTTATTTAAAAATTCAGTGAATTTATCAGCTGTTAAGTAATTGTTTTGTGGACCAGAGTTTTTGATATGAATCACACTGTCACATGTACTGACAATATAAAAATACATTCCAGGAAACTGTTTGAAATTGTAGATTTTGAAGTGGAATTTTTTTATTTGTTTTCATTTGGGATGCTGTGTTTTGTCTTCAAGTGAACGGACTGAACCAGGATCTACTACATCCTCATTGTCCTGTTTCCGGACGCCGTTTTGCAATCACTGGACTTGAAACAAGTGTTGAATGTGGCAGCAACTGATTCACTTCAACCACATGTCAATGTGTTATTGTCAGTAATTTATTAGTTTTACTGCTTGGAAAATAAAGGGAAAATAAACATGGTGCTAGTATTGTCATAGTAATCAAATAATCTGTGTATTAATGTTTCAAATTTGTTATTATTGTTTGTGTTGTTTTTTTCTAAATAAAAATTGTTTAAAAAAAATTGAATTGATGCAATGTTCAACTTCACAGGAACAGTTTTGGTGGCTAACACGCTGAGTGTGTTGTAACATGCTCGACATTTGTATTGTCTTTTATCAGGTTTCTGGATGAAACATACAGTAACAGATGCACTGGATGACATAAAGAACCTGCCAAGAAATTATCCAATCCATAATCCACCCAATAAGTAAGCTCCAGGATAATACGACTGTTGCATGTCTAATTTAACTTAGAATTAAGGAAATATGCAAAACTTAAAAATGTTAACGAACAGATATATAAACACTCATCTCCCGCAAAGTGGGAATTCTGATCAAAAGATGCACCAACCATCAGGTTTCTTACTTTGCTATGTTTGAGGATGGCCAAAATAAATAATTTGAAATGTGAATGTGTGGTGCATTTTCATGCATGTTAACTATTTTAAAGTGTTTTACAAATGATTAACAAAACAAGACAAGGCCAATATAAATAAAAATGATATGAAAGGCAACGGTGATTGATTAGATTGAACTGTTGAAACTTGAGCTAAACATTGAATGTTAATCATAACTTAAAGTATTAACAATAGTTTAAGAGAAAATATAATACATCATAATAATGACATGAAAAATAAAACATCAAAAGTAAAAGGAAAGGGATGTGGCAAAACTGATTTAAAAAAAATTTAGATATAAGAATATAATTTGAAATTGATGAAGAGGACAGGACATTACTAAAAAATGTATCATAATTTAAAAAACAAAGTAATTGACACTATAATCTTTTCAAAGAAAGCTGTTTGTTAATATGTTTTAAAACTTCCAGATGTCAAGGGAGACCCTGGCTTGATGAGTCTTGTGTGTATCTAGTAGTAATTAAAACATTAACTGCGATCACTGAAAGAAGCAGCTTCTCTCCAGAAACTGTTGTTAAACTCTGGCGCTGCCCTGCAGCTC
>OMNM01048585.1:0-26080 GCA_900302745.1 Parablennius parvicornis
TTAACCTGATGTGGGGCCTCTCTGAGCTAATCTGTTTACCTGATTAATGATGCTGCTGCTTCAAACAGCTGTGTTGGTGCTCTAGGTGAATTCAGACTTTGAGGGAAATTCCAGATGAACGATATCCGTATCAACTTTCACTTTCATCTTTGTTGATAAGTCAGATAGAAAGCAGCGGAGCAGGACGGTTCCCAACAAGATCTACAGCCGAATTCATCCTCATCACAGAACCAATAAAGCCCATAGAATGTCTTCCACTCCAGTTACAATAGAAAATATAACCTTAACTTTATCTCAAAAATCCTAACAGGAAAGGCTAAAAGTAGAAAATGTATTCTATTTATAGATTTTCCCTGTTGGCCAAAGCTCCTACTCTCAATGCAGGGAAGTGGCTTTTGTATCGGCTAATTGTGGGCTAATCCATCCCCCTGTGATACACCACATCCGACGGCAGCTGATCCTAGAATGAGCCGCATGGTGTGCGTGAATCGGAGGTCAGCGACCACGGCGAGGTCATGTCAAGGGAGCCAGAGGGACAGATATGGTGTTCAGAGCAGATTAACCTACTGAGAGTGGGCTGCTTTGCTTGACATTAAAGCCTGTAAGCAGCACTCATTGGGAAATAAACAAAGAAGTGACAAAAAGCCAATGTTTTCTTACAATGATGTATAATTACACTCTTAAGTAAAGCTAGTTGATATTTCATGTCATTATTTAGACGTCCATCCCATTATTTGACAGTTTTGTTTCAGTCTCAGCACTTTTATTGCCACAGAAAAGCGACTGAAACCACAATAAACTAAACTCTAAGTGCTCAAGCGCCAAATGACAGTCAGACTTAATAGTAAACATGGAAAAGCATTTCACAACTACAAAAGCAAACGTCTCCCTCAAGAGCAGGTAAAGACCAAAAACTGAATAAAAATGTTTAATTATTGTTTATCAGGAGAACACAAGTATGCGTTGAAATAAATGCACTAAAACTGGTGGAGATTCACATTTTATCAGAAAGCAAAAGTATATGATGCCATGAAAAAAAAAAGTAACACCTGCAGAAAACTCTTCATATATTGCACTACTTTGACAATTTTTTGTTTAAAGATTTTTTGTGAGATGCTAATCTATCAGGAAATGTTCAAAAATAGTTTACACACACAACAAAACACCAACAACAAGGTTGTTGGTAGTTGTGCAGTATTTTCCTGCAAAGAACTGACCTTCTACTTTAATGACAACAAAACATCGACTGAATGTATTGCAAAAGGAATAATGGCATCCGTTGGGTGAAAAAAAAAAATCCCTCCCATCTCTTCTCAGTCAGTGAAAGGGATGCGTTACTTTTACAGCCAACTCAAGGCTGCAATCGAAGCAAATCCACCTCACAAAACTGCCCTTACAAGGAAATCTGCAAGTCATTATCTGCTCTTTCTAAACATTTCGGCATCAGCCAAGAGGATGTGTTGTTCAGTGACCAGCATGGAGTGTTTCTGCTGCTTTTCAGGATTTAATCCAATGAGCTTTATCTGTTGGCTGGTACACGTGTGCAGAGCAACAATTTGGCCTTCAGGCCTTTCGACCAGACTAGTTCCACCTCGCGGTCGGACCTCTCGCAAAATTAATGAATCGGAGATGGCAGGCGCTGCGGTGCCCACATACTCCTGATATATTTCTCTCTCGCTCACAAGGAGTGGGCCGGGCCATGTAAAGACCCGTTTGTTATGGCACCATTCATACGACTGTTACTGACAACAGCAGGAAAATAAAGACTCCCCTGCACTCCTCCTCAAGAAGCTGAAGGAGGAGAGGCTGACCTACACAGCCAAGAATGTGAATGAATAAGTGTCAGGAAATCAAACAATATTCTCAAAAGAAACGTTCTGACAAATAACTGTAACAAAGCATAATCGCTGACGTTTCAATGAACTGATTACTTGAAAACATTTGATAATTGCAAAACCGCTGAAGTGTTTGATGAATGTGTTGTCTTAATAGATCAAATAAAGTGTGGAAGGTCTATGAAAGATAATTGGCAGTAACAATATCATTATCTAGTATCCACAACAGTGTATTCCTGGCCCAAAATAAACATTAGCTTGTCTTTATTAGAGTTTTCTGTGTCCTTTATCCTTTCAGCTGTTTTGTTGATGTTTCTCCTTGTCGTAGATGAAATGTTGGTAGCAATTGAAAGACGCAAAACCTCAAAACTAAGGAAGTGATGTAACCTATGGATGCATAGCTGATGTAAACTTGACTAAAACAAATGAATGAATCAGTCATTACATTGACCCACACAATGCCAACAGCTCAGTAAGCTACTAATAACAGTAATCCCATATTGCATTTCAGTACCAAGCACAACATTGCACAAATGTCAACCCCATGTTCAGAAGAAACCATTCTTATTCTCACAGTTAGAGATGTGGGAAGCTGTTGAACAGTTTTGAGATATTACCATATAGAATTAGTTGGGAATTCCGAGTAATGAAGTCAACTGGAAAGCAGCATGACTTTCCGAGACACTGCCAGTGACGTAAATCACAGTGAATCCTTGTGGTTTGTGTGTCTACACACTTTAAATGAAACATTAGACTTTGTGTGTGTGTGTGTTTGTGTAACATGTAAACTGCAGTCTGTTGTAGCGCTTCATTAGATCAAAGTTGATGACGCCAGAGTCGTTATCAGTTTACACAGGAAGGCAAACTGGACCGACTGTATGTTTGACAGATTTGTTTTATCTCCATCAGTGGCAACAAGGTGTGTACCAGGCAACCTCAACAATAGCAAAGCTAATGGTCGGAAGGATGAAAGCAAAGCAACACTCCACTTGTTAAACCGTTGATGATAATGTGCCACAATCACGGCTCCATAACAGGATGTGCATGTGAGAGAGGAAGCCTGATTCAGATAGAAGTGTGATGTAACTACATAAAAGCTGCATTAAGATAGATAGACTGCCATGACAGTAACCGCCCATCAGCCCCAAAAAGAAGGGATGAATCAAACTGTCAAGAGTCACAGAGGCAGCCAGCCATCTTCAAAACAAACCATGCCTCAGCAACAAGCAAACAAACGTGCCAAAAACCAAACTCCAGCTTTATCCCGATGTCCATCAATAATGGAAGAGGCTATAAAAATCTATACCGTGAAGTCCTGGGAGTGTAAACCACATCTCACAGTGTTGCTGTGCACTTGCTAACAGGAAAACAGCCGCCAGCCAGGCTCTTCATCTGGCTCCGTCTGTTATGGTAACCTCATCTGTGCTCCAAAACAGCTCTGCTCTATCGGGCAGAACAGTCCGAGTGGGCGGTTTAACGCCGGGCTCTGCCCAAACGCTTGTGATCAGCCCAAATACAGACACAGCACAGGAAACCTGCTCCGTGTAGGAAAAGACGGGCCTCTGCTCTCCCACCAAAAATGAAGGACAGGAAGTCATGGGCACTTCCTGTTCAGGCAGGAAGGAGCTACTTGGGAGAGGATGGTCCCATTTTCACGCTGTGAAATCATTCTCTTGATTTCATGCTTGATTGCATGTTCTGTTAAAACTGGCACGTAGAAACAACAAGAAAGCTTGTTGTTCTACTATTAAAACGGATAAACCACATGTTGACAGCTGTTTACAATTTGCACTGACATCCGGGTTTCATTACACTTCAGGGCGGGACAATAAACAACATCATTTCTCAACAGATTACTGAAGAGAATACCAAAGTGCTGGTCCAAATACTGCTGTATAATACATACATAAGGACAAACCTCTGCATATCATGCTTATATTCTATTTTTGTTAATTAATGAATTCATATATTGACTTGCAGTGATACTGTGATTTAATATTGATGTAATGAGATTGGTTGTAAAGCCATCTTGTGTACACACCCTGACTTAGACAGCGCTCTATCCCACTGCTCCACGAACACACCCCTAAAAACCACCAGACTTTTATAAGAAGGTTGAGTTTATTGCTCTGCCCTCACAATGAGAATATCCCCAGATTCAGCCTGGACTCTTTGTTTAGGGAGTGCATGATGTCTCCCTTCCACTTCAGTTGGCTTCCACAGTACTAACACTTCTGTTATAGGTTTCATCTTCATGTCTTATTAAATATCTTTATCGGTGCATATGTGATTGTCTGTCTTTCCGTGTTTTCCCTGTTTTGGAGCTGCGGCCTGTCCAGCCTGCCTTTTGCTGGGATTGCCTCGGGTTCCTCACATTCCTAAGTTGGAATGCCAAATAGACGATAGTTGGATGGAAGTAATTTGAGATAGTAGGCTATTTAAGATTTTTTTTTTGGTCAGCAAATAACATAATCAATTATGCCAATGTTGAATGTTCACTAACATACATGCACTGAAACTAAAAACCATGAGGAAAGAGGTCTTATTGAACAAAGACAAAACTTTTTTTTTTTTTTAATGCTGATGACCATAAGAGTGAGTTAATTCTAAATGAATGATGTCTGTATACAGAAACTCCCAGAACTTGATACATGATCACAAAAGGTAAAAATCAATGGATTTCAAAGTACACAGATTATTAGTGTTAAACGTTATTTTATTTCCCACATTTCCACAAGATACCATTGAACAATAAATACTGTGACCACGTTGCATGAAATTTAGGATTCTTTTCTGGCTCGAAGCTCAGATTTAACACTTGTTTTGACATGCAGTTAAATCGCACTCTCCGCTCTGATCTATGACGTTTAATCAGTTTTCACTTGTGCTGGAACAAAATCTGTCTGTCTGGCTCCGGGATCATTTAAGTTGGCTTCGCTGCTGGAGCATTTATGAGGCCTAACTGGGGTCACTCCAGGCTGGATGAAGGGAAACCTTTTCAATATTTGACCGAGTGCTTCATATTATCCCAAAAAGCATGTGCTCAGCTGACAAATTCTCAAGCTTCCCACTATTAAATGCAAAAAAAGCCAGACTGGCAAATCTGTTTTGGATTACTACTGGAAGTGCCAGGAGGCATACCCAAACTCAAACAGACACATTTTATAGCCAGTCTGGCCAGTGTGTTTTATTTCTCACTTTCCTTGAACCTTTTATTCCAAACTATGATGCGCAGCTTATAGAGGTTTGTTTTTTCTCCAGTGACTACAGAGAAAATGTAATTTTTCTGTGTTTACACGATTATTGTGCATTATGTGCACGGTTAACCGTGAGACAAGTGAGAATCGCTTTTTCTATTTTACTTGACAACTATTCATCCATCAATACACTTTATATACAGTTTTATTCATTCTTGGCTGAGGGGGACTGGAGCAAGGCAGGGGGACATGTGGAACAGGTCACTGAATAACTACAAAACTCCCAGACAGGAAGAACATGCAAACCACACAGAGAAGAGCAGAAAAGCCTAAGATGATCTCACTTTCAAGCTACACGACACCACCATGTGATGAACAGGACCGTATTCATATTGATTTCATCTGCAGAATCATTTTAATAATACATTTTACTTTAAAGCATAGCTTAAAATAATAATTGTCTTATGCTCTCAGCCATTGTTTTCTATGGATTAGCTTTTGTTAATTCTGCAAGGAAATATGAAATTGACTTTTTAAATGACAGAATTTAAAAAATGCTTTTCCATCAATCGTGGAGCGGATTTATTAACTTTTTTTTTTTAACAGATCAATGTCTCCTGTATTCAACAAAACACTGTTTCGCAAAACTGATGACAACCATTGTCCTACCCTACAAAAGCAAACCTACACAGAAACCCTCCCATAAAGAACATATATTATGTATCTTAGAGAGTTTATGATGCAAATCTCATCCTATAATTACAATGATTTGTATATTGACTGTGTTATAAATTATTCACAGGTTTTGGATAAACTTAATAAAGTCTACATTTTATACAAATTCTTTCAAACACATAAACTGCACATTAACTAGTAAAACCTAAGTTAGAGTCAGAAAAAACAAAGGTATTTAACCCATTATTGTTGGTATACACTATTTAGTTTAATTAAAGTCACAGAAAGAAGAGTAACAAATGTATGCAGCCCCTCAAACTGCCTCCTATAAACACACAGCTGATTCAATACATCACTAACTTTGAAAAAAATTGAACATTAGAACTATTAGGAGTTCAGGATTTACTGCTGTGTGAGCCTAACCAGTCTCAGCAAAGTATGTAATTGCTTTGTCTCCATGAGCTATGTAAAAAATGAAATTCAGGATGACTTTGTATTATTTTGTACCAGCGTACTGGTGTGCTACACTCCCTCAACAAAGAAATTTAAATCACCAAGAACTTCCTGGTTTAAAAAAAAACAAAAAAAACCACTGCAATAAAGCACAGAGCTCTTTAGTTTATACTTACTAAATATAAACTGAGGTGTTGGAAAGTTTGATATGGACTGTGAAGTTTAGCACAAAATGGTCTCATAGCTTTTGGGCTTGTCAAACCGCGAGCGGAGGAAAGAGCCTCTTAATGGGAGCACCGGTTAGCAAAGCAGGCTCATGCATTATTGACCCATCTGCTCTCCCCTATCTACCCCCCCTGGGTTTTGGCTTGCAGAACACTGTACTGTTTAGAAACACAGCGACGCACACTTTTACTCGGATACTAACAGGCTTTACAGTGACAGACAGGCCAGGGAATACACTGGGAGGTCAAGCTGCTTAGACCTCACACAACATCGGCCTGTAATCTTCTGACCGGCTCAGTCCTGCGGTCGACGTGACAGCCAGCATCTGCTGCATGACATGGCACAGTGAGCAACTCCTTTTTCTTTAAATATGGGCAAACTTGAAGGAAATTATTCAAAGATTATCAAGCTTTATCCGTACGGTCACTTGTCTAATCTCAGCTGTACGAGGTGAATCCACCAAGCACGTATTTGGCAAAAGACATGACTGACAAATCCTGCAGCACTGCATGACAGAACATGATTTTATTATCCCGGCAAAACCTGAATTCGGCTGAGAAAAAAAAAAAAAAAAAGGGCAAACTTTGAATGTTTGACAGGAAGAGTACACACCCATCTGGTTTATTTCTGGGATTCCCACATCTGAGAAAATGCAGATGAAAGCAGAGGTGTGCCGCTGTGGGAATTCGGCGACATCTCACCAGAGTAGTGTTGTATATTTGTCATGCAAAGCAGAAGGAGGGGTCATGGTTTGTGTTGTTGTTTTTAGAAGAAGTAAAACTGTATCAACGTATGACTGCAGCTGGGAGTCACGACCTTTAAGGATTAACTTGAGCAAACAGTGCAAAACTGTTTTCTGTGTGTGTGATGTAGGATGATGAGCCACACATCCGTTTTGGTGTAATTGTGCACTTTTGCTTGTAGAGGGTTTACTTTCTTGCATTGGTTCTTTAAATAAAAATAAATAAATAAATCACAATATTCTCTTCCAGCACAGTGAGAAAATCTGCAATGAATGCCTCACAACACACCTGTGTATCCTCTGGTGATCGTCATTTGTGCAGACCACGGATGCGAGAGCATCCTTTTCCCTGTGATTGCAGGGAGAGTGAGCTGCATACGCACTGGTCATGTTCAGCTAATAGCATCACTCCACTACAATGACGCCCATCTGGTGTGCCGCTCCCTGAGGTCAGGCACATCGCAGGAACACAGAGGATCTGAGTATATCACTATTAGGTGGCAGAGCAGTTAGGACTATTGATTACAATTACACAACAGCCCCCCAGCTGCATCATACACTGCATACACTAACTAAATGTGTACATCGATTTGTTATAAGCCCATCAGCTAATACATCCATGGCATTACAAGTGTAGAGAACACAACAACAAATAACCATTCCACATTATACCAAATGTCAAGACTTGTCCTCACAGTCTCTTCATTTGGAGCGACAACAACACAAAATGGTTCTAGGACATGGTCTCATTATCATATTTAGAATAAATAAATCACACCATATCCACTTTTCATCAGTTGTTAGTCCTTTAAAAAGCTCTGTAAATTACATGGAAACTGAATTTTCTGAAAATAAATTTGAAGACTCCCAGTCAGTAAACATATATAGCTTTGTTTGGCATTAGGAAGATATAGTCTGTAACAAGATTTACTATGTTTTAGCATTTCTAGCTTAAAAATTTACCTAAATTACATATGTTACTAAATTTCGGAAAAAGTTTAAGGACGATATGTTGGCAGTTCTCATGAATTACAGTCTTATAATTCATGGAGATAATATTTGATAAAAGGTCCCCTCTATATAGGACTAACTCAATTGGATAAACTTTTAGTAAGTCACAGGTATTTGTAGCTCAGCTGGTGGAAATGTGTAGAAATGTCTTTGACACGACATCGAACCTCGTGTTGCTCTCAATGGTGTGCGAGCACATTGCATGGCAGCATTAGCACTGCTGTGTGAGCATGAGTGTAAATGTGTGAACAAACGAATGAATGTGACTGATCATGTGATGTGTGTGGATACTGCTAAGGCAGTAAATTGTGCTACATACCATATGAAAAATTGTATTTACTGTACCATAAGTTCACAGTAAAAACTATTAAAGACCACTGTCCTATTTTTTTTAATATTCTCTATAACTTACTGAATGTTGAGATATATTAAAGTCCTGTCATCTATCAGGGAGTCAGAACTCAGCTGAGGCCTCATATTCAGTCATTATCAAGGTCTCTGCCTCTGACCTGTTGGCTCTGTGGACATCTTGATTCAATACTGACTAATTTCTAGAGATGTACACGGCTTTGTGACCTGACAGTAGTTGTCCATATCATTTTATATTGATAAAGAGTGGAATAACTTTAATGAGAGGGAATATTTCTTGGCTCCACGACACACAGTGATTACCCATCAGCAGTGGGATTCAAACCAGCGATGAGCAAACTGCGAAATTAATCAAAGGTTTGAAAACTCCCCCTCGAAAAAAAGCAAAGTGTTGCTTTGCTGTCTCCAATAGCAACAGCAGGAAAGCTGACGGCAGCCATCGTGGAGGTAATGGTGCTCTCAGCATGTCTAAAGTATGTAGAAACAGAGAGATGGCGCGGACGAGGCTCTGGCCTATTACAAGTCTCTCTGCTCGGAACTCCAACAATAAACAATAAGACTCGCAGCAGTGTGTGTGTGTGTGTGCGTGTGTCTTCACAAAATGTACAAATTGTTGGGAGAAGGGAGCCACACAGCACACTTGACTCAAACAAGCTACAGCTGAGAAACAGCTGCATGAACAATGGATGTATAAGTGGTACAATTACAACTTAAATGAATTAAAGTAAATATTACCAGCTGTTTAAAATACTTTTAAAAGTACAACTACATTTGTATTCAAAGTAGGAAAAAAAACTAACAAAAACCTATCCAGCTTGTAACGAGAAACAATAGCCACAATCTCTCCTTTATGTCTGTGAAAAAGATGCCTCTATTCCTGCTGTGGTATTTACATGTTTCATGGAGGAATAATTACGAGCTGCGTGGACAGCGGTCTTGTGTGCAGTGACATTCTTGACCCACTGAGAAGCTTCAGCAAACACTTGAACTCAGTGATACAGACATACATTCACATACGCAGGGATGAGGCCTGACGGGTGGCCAACAGTTAAATATTTATACAGCCTCAGAAGTTTCAAGCATGTTTGTCTGAATTTATTTCAGAACTTTCAGTAGATAATACGATTAAAGGGCTTTCATGCATACTTCCTACTCGGAAAGTAACAACTCATGTAAAAGTGTTTGTCAACAGAGGAAGTCCTGGATCACTGCTCAGACTGCTGCAAAATAAAGTCCCATACAGAGTTTTTACAAGTTACTTCACTCCCTCTCCATGCTGATTTCCCAACGTGCATACTTGTATCCATTTCTGCTCTCCTCCCTCGGGCGTCTCTGGCCGTGCACCAGAGTGAGAATGAATAAATAATATGAAGGTGTGGTTGGATCTCTGGGATCCTGACTCAGGATTTCATTTCCCTGACAGAGAGGCTGGACGGTGTCTGTTTCTGTTGCTTAGCAACTTTTTCCAGGAAAGCTGGGACAATGAGACGGAGCACTAAACACCCGAAACACTCGGACACAACAAAAGGGTCGACTCCTTTTTCCTATCCAGGCCTTGAGGAAAACTGACACTGAGGAGGTGTACCACTTTCCAGATGTTGCTAACTGGAGTCACATTATGTCACTGTCACTGTGCACTTTGTGGCAGGAAACTAAAGCCTTGTCCTTTCTCCTGTCAGGAGATATTATGTCATCTCAGTGAAACGTGACGCCCTCATTGACACACACCACAAAACTTACTCAAGCACTGATTCTGGAGGAAATCCAGCACATTTATATCATAACACATGCCACAAACATCACGGCACCTTTTCAAAAAAGTAAAACTAAACTCATTTGTATATATGCAACACACTCTCATCCATTCAAAAAGCTCCTTCTACCCAACTCTTATGCTACATTATGTTGATTGTCATTGCAATTATGGCCCTAAATTTAATTGAATTTCATTAATTTCCTAAATTGTATTTCCACAAGTCTAAAGTGTGCTGAGCGAAACCCAACAATGTCAAAGTGCTTTAAATGCTCTATATAATCTATAGTAGAAGAGTTGGTTGCATGAATTTTTGTAAATGTTGTTATCTCCTGAAGTAATGGCCAAAAACAAAAATGTAAAAAAATGCAAGCAGATATATAACAGATATATGACATTTGATAATTACAAATAAAATTCTCTTGTAATGACAGATACGTACAACAGTTCAAGCCACTCTGGACATAGACTGTGAGAGTATAACAACATGATCTGTCCAAAGATGAAACTAAGGAGGTGCACATGCATCATCAAGAGATGACCTAGGGGGAAAATCATCTTGGTCAAAATAACAAACCAAAAAAACAAACAGTTAAGGAATCGTCTGTCTATCACAGACACTCCCTAAATCATTCACTCCAAATCATGCTCACTTCCACTTTCAGTTCAGGGTCACGCACTCATAACAGGACCTGTAGTATTTCACCCTGAAAGAGTGGCTTGCCCCCGCCCAGCTGACCCAAAGTCAGCTGTTCTGTGGAGAAAGACTGCGTAAAAAAGGTGCCAGATCCCTGCGCCACGGATAGACCGTGACACTAACCACGATGGTGCAGAGGGAGAGGAGGAGGAGAGGGGAGTCAAGGTGTGTACTTACGATCAGCACGGAGGTCCTCACCACTTCTGAGACACTTTGCCTGAGCTCAGCCGCGGTGCCAGGTTTACCCAAACCGCGCGTAAATTTCCTGGTCTCCGGGTGCGCTGGGGTGCTCATCATTGCGCCCCTTTTCCCATCGGCTGCAGTCCAACCCGCACAGTATAACAACAAACTTTTAGTGGGCATTCATCATCGGCTCATCCGCGTCTCCGATCTCCACTACAAGCGCACACCACGAGTTTGGAAGAGATGGCTCATGTTGCGCTGCGGCTGCTGATTCACTCTCACTCCTCGATCCAGTGATTCACTTTTACAATCCAGCGTGTTGCAGCGTTGTTATTCTACCATCCGAGAGCGCTATCTTCTCCCATCCGATGTATTGTTGCCACAATAATCTGTCGTCTTGAGTACTGTTTCATTGGTCGTCCAGAGCCAGACAGGAGGTGTATAATCTGTTTTCTTCGGCGCGCACTCCGCCCCTTACCGGCCTGAAGGCCTGCCCACTCCTGGCTCACTGCTGGGACTAGACTTTGGACTAGCGAGCTGTTACACTATGAATGACCGAGTCAGTCACAACAGTGTGGAAGAAGCACGAGGAGGTCTTCGTTCTGTCAGAATACACATTGAACAAATCATTTTAATTTATGGCCTTGAATGTATTTTTTCGGGAATACACACAGAACCTACTCTAACATAAAGTAATTCATCTGCAGTGGCAGAGTGACAAGATATCAGATCAGTCAAATAACTATAAAACTCAGCAATCACACAATTTTTGCAAAAGAAGAAAATATATATTGCTTTATGAAAGAAAAAGACGTTTTATTTTGAATAAATGCTTTATACAGTAAGCACTAATATCCCTTATTCCAGTCTTGGTTTGGAAGTTTCTGTGCATCCACAGGTTTCCTCCCACTCTCCAAATACATGCATTTGAGGTTGATTGGTGACTGTAATATTGCACATAGGTGTGGGTATGAGTGTGTGTCCTGTGATGGACTGGTGAACTGACTGTACACTTTCACCCATAGCCAGCTGGGATTGGCTCCAGCACTCTGCAGATGGCTGAATGATTACCGGGATGTTCCTCCAAATGACATTTTGTTAAATTGATGATGAAATTTGTTAAAATGATGCATAAATGTTCATTTGAAGTGGTTATCTCTACAGATCACTTTGCATTATTAAGCTCACTGTCCAGTCGTCAGTATTTATTATGAGGACAAAACACAAAAATAATTTTTTTAAAATTTTTAATTGTTTTGTCATCTGTGATTACACTTCCCCAAACAAATTTCTTTAATGAGCTACAGGGCAGTGATAGCCAAGATGTTAGAGAAGCAAGTATTGTGTTGGGGATAGGTTCAAATCCCACAACCAACAGGTCCTCGAGCAAGGCAATTGACCCCCTCAACATGTTACCTGGGCGCTGGATGGGTAAATGCAGAGACCACATTTTTCTGTACATCTGTTGCATGTGTGACCAATAAAGAATTATTTCTTACTTTTTAAGCATTTACATAAACTCAGCTTAAATCTTTAGAGCCCTTTAGAACTTGTAAAACCTATAAATTACCAAAGACACAATGTTCCCACTTTGAATAGGGCATTGTTAAGTTTGCATGTTCTCCCTGTGTGTGGATGGACAATCTGCTTCTCAAGCATTTGAGGCTGATGGGTGACTCTCAAACTGCTCTAATGTGTGAATGTGAGCGTATGTGACAGTCTATCTCTCTCTCTCTCTCTCCGTCCTGTGGTGGACTGATCCACTGTCTCCACCCAGAGCCAGCTGGGATTGATTCCAGTGCTCTGCAACACTTAGTTATGTAACGTAGTATACAAGGATCGAAGAAGGATACTGCAAATGAAGAGTAGAAGCATGGAGACAGAACATAGAACAAAGAACATAATGTCATCTTCCATTCAGGTGCAGTGGTGCGATACCTTGTTGTTAAAGATTCTTTAAGGTGGTAAATCACAATTCATGTTATCATGAGTGTGAAACAGGATTGCTGCGTGCTATCAATGTTCAAATTCCAGGTGTAACACAAAAACAACTTCTCTCTCGATATTTAGTCAAATAATTGATTTGTATTTGGAACAGGTATTAATCTGTCTGAAATGAACAAGAGCCGCAAAAGTTACAAAATATGGTGAAATTCAGCATAAAGCGTTAATGTAATTATATCATTTATTCCTCAAAGGTAAAACGACTTTCTAAAAAGAAAAAGACTAAGAAATAGGTAGTCAGGACTTGGTGATCTATAGACATCACTCTGCTGGCAGACCTACGAAACTAACTTTCTTGATCAATGATGCCATCTGTAGGTCACAACCATAAACACACTGCACAGCAGCTCCACACACACTCAGGTTAACTCTTTCCTCTCCAGCTTTAAAGAAAACAAGTCATAATACTTTCAGTTTAAGTAAGTTTTTATTGCTTTCATTTCCAAATAGCTCTCTGTTTTTTGTTTTCAATGGAAAGAACACAGCAATTCCAATCAGAACTGAGGTTTTCCATCTCATATGCGTCACTGAAAAACCCTGTCAAATGCATATTTCCATTCATGCAGACCCACGAAGGGATCTGTGTACGGGAGGCAGCCTAGTTCTGTGAGGGCGACGGCGTTTGGAACTGAAAGTTTCTTTTTTGTTTCACACTTAACTTTTAAAGCTTTCAATTACACTTACCTTCATAATACAGAGATTATGAACATGTTGGGCTTGTCTCATGTCAGTTAATTAAAGATTTAAAAGAAAAAAAAAAAAAGCTCTCCGAGAGCATTCAAACAACAAAGATCAACAGATAGAATATTTACTTTACTTGAAATGGCATTAGTGGTGATGGCAGCTACCCTTGGGCCACGCTATGATCGGTCCTAGGGTTATGTGGTCTATAATACCAGAAAATAATTTCATATTTCCAGCTCCTGCCTTTTTAAACACTCTGTGCTGGGCTGGGTGTGTACAGAGCACTGACCATTAAAGGGTGGTCTGTTTTCATGGTATACGGAGGACAATTCCAGTCCTCACTGTAACAAAATAGCATCTAAAACTCCAAGATGCTGTTAAAAACCAGTTTGGCACTGAAGATACAGGACCTTTTCAAAGCAGCCGTGTTCAGTAAAATGAACAAATAGACAAAATGTTTATGACGATGCAGTGATAATTTCCCAATCTAAGAAAGAATACTGAATATCTATATCAACATAGTCCTGCTGTAAAAACAACCAATGGCAAAATGTAAAACCAGAAAGATAGGAAGTGGTTCAGACCGTTAGAAAACAGTATAAAATGACATCCTTAAAAAGAGGTTTCAGAGTTGAGAGTAAAAATGCCAAAAATGCAGTCTCTGATGCAGTCTAAACCAGCGGACATGTCACCATTAAAGCATTAAAAAGCACCAAATGTGCATGGACACATGTACAAATGTCCCAGATATGCGTAGAAAAGAAAAGCAAAGAGTCCAGGAGGGCAGGACGGGCGGACGCCACCCGACGGAGACGGCGTGCGGAGACCAGGTGAGCCGACTCAGTGGTGTGGCTCCTTGCTGTTCAGGGCTCGAGAACGACTCGAAGGGATCGTAGCGCTGCGAATGACCTCCATCCACCTGCAGGACAGAGAGAGAGAGAGAGAGGTTTTCTATCAGTCCGCCAACGTCTGAGAAGCTTTTGGTAATATGAGCTGAACAGCGACGCTGCATACCTCTCAAAGGTGTATTCGCTCTCTGATCGGAAATAGTAGACGTGGGACTTGAAATGCAGCTTGAAGACGTAATCCTTGTGGATGTTTTCAGACTCGGAGGGGATGGTGACGGAGTAGCCGAGCAGCGGAAGGCTGGCGAGAGGATAATCATCCTGGAGGAAAAAAAATACACAGAAATATTTTCCAGCACAATCTGTTGAAATATTGACGTTTCATTTCCCTTCATGAAATTGTAGACTTGTGGGGAGGGTTCTCATCATACATACAAAAATTAACAAATTCCCGATGCTGTAATTGAGACTTTATAGTTGCAGCGTCGTGATAATAAATGTACAATAATTTAACATTTAAAAAAAAAAAAGTTGAACAACCTCTCGTTTAAAGATTTGTTTGGTTCTCAATAAGAGTTATTCTTTTAACTTTTGAAATGGTCTTTGCTTTGATTAATGTCATCACATTTAAAGATTTTTGATGAAGAACTCCCAATACCCGTGGTCACTGACAGCTAGAAAGTGAGGCATGAGGCATGCAGTGAGATAAAAGAAAGAAAAGAAAAAAAGGTTCCTGGGAAAGTGTGTTCACCTCTAAAGTGACACACAGTTTGGATATTCTGCACTGAGATGTGATGCCGTCAGGCTCAGAGGAGGGAAAACCGGGCGAGGGAAGCGCTGCGCTCACATACGCGGGTTTGTTTGTTCCTCACCTGGTGGGACTTGTAGAAAAACAGGCTGAAGTTGGTGAAAACCACCCAGAGTTTCTGCCAGCCGTTGCTGTTCTTGAATTTCCTTAACAGGTTTCCCGATAGCTGATTCTGCAAAGATGAAAAAGAACTCCGTAAGATCGCCTGAAAACTGAAAACAATCAACATTTAAACTTTTGACCTTTTAAATGTGCTGCAAATTTTGGTACTTTATTGTTTCTATATTACACTAAGTCATGTTACAATGATAGTCATTTTTCTGAAGCAAAATACATTAACAAGATCAAGTGAACATCGAGTACAAGTCTGACTTGCTCTTTGTGTTCATGTTTGATGCTAATATGTCTGATTATCACAACGTGCATGTGTGAGGAAATAACAGGATTCTAAACATATTATCTGTTACAATGTTTATCTGAAGGGTTCAATGGTCTGAATTACATTGATCCTGGAAGTTTCTATTTGAACAAGTCTAACAAAACAGTTTTTTTCCTCGAGTGTTTCAGTAAAAAAAAAAAAAATGCTACTTTTAAAAATAAATCCACTTGAGTTGTTTAGATTCAGAGTGTGAATGTGTTTCTTTTTTGATATCAGGGAAGATTACAGATTAAGAAAAGCTTTGACTTGAATAGCCTATTGTTTTACGCCAATGTCTATTTTCTACATTGCCATTAATATTTTCAGTGATGGATTTTGTTTTTTTTTTACACTGGTTTTGTTCTTTTTTGAAGATAAGTTATGATTCATGGTCACGTAAAGCACTTTATATTTCAATAAATCGTTTTGTCTGAACCTGCAACAGACACTTAACAATAAGGTGTTAAACACGATCACAATAAAGACAAAATGATCCAGAAACAGCCAACATGCATGTACTACATTTAACTTTTGCTCAAGCTTACAAGGCAAACACACTCGGTGAGGGTCAGAAATGTATCTGCAGTTTCAGTATCTATTGAATTAGCTGATGACTTTGTATTCAGTGGCGTCGAGATGCTGCAGCTGACTGTTGATTTATCTACTGTAAGTAAAATACAATATTTAAAACATGGCCTTTATTCCGAACAAACTTCTAATGAATTATTGTGTTCATAAGCGCCTAAACAAAACTGTTAATTTCAATATTTTCATGTTTCTTAAGGGACTCTCAGATGCAATTTGATCACTGATTTGAGAGAACAATCGATTCACAAGAAAGGAACTGAACTGATAATGTTGGCCGTGTGCACTATTAGATCTAATAACAACATAACTCAAGAAAAAATGTGACTTGATTTTCAGTTTGAAAACAGTTCAGCGTCAGATGCATTTTCATTTCTGTTCTTTTTGCATAAAATCAGCAGTTTGTGGTGCAGTTTGGAATGAAGCCACACATGGGGCCTCTCCTGTCTGCCTGGCTACTTTACCTCTAGACTCCTGCAGGATTCACTAAAGGAGAGGCTCTGAACACGGTACCAGCAGATAACAGACAGAGGCACTGGTCCCTGGCCACTCGGGGGCCCCACCAGGGGGGCCTTATTCTCACTGACTGGACTAGGCTCCTCTACCACGGAGGAATTCACAGACGTATGGGGAGAAGAGATAGCGAGAGAGAGAGACAGAGAGAGAGAGAGAAAAAAAAACAGACAGGGAGGGAAGGAGGGACAGAAACACAGAGACTGAGTACGTGAAACACCAGCATGCAGTGGCAGGGGTTAAAACACGAAGGCCGACGGTGTGTCCAGGCAAGGCTGTGAAGAGGACGTGGTTACAACTACAGAGGTAGAGCAGAACTAGATCAGGACTCGGCCGGGTTGTAGGGACGCTACAACGGGATCCGTTCTGTTAGTGTGAGATGAGGACGATTAGCACATCTACGTACTGCTCTCGCTCTATACATAGACAATCAGAGACTGTAAGTGCCAGGTGGGGGGAGAAAAGGGGACAGAACCACATATAAAAGCCACAGTTTTGACATTAGATTAGGATTACACGCAGGCTACCGTCAGCCAAAAAGGAGGGAAAAGTGGGAACGGTAACCTCACTGAGCCTTGCAATAGACGGAAGAAACATCAGTAGCATACGGGAGTTCCAGGTTGTACTTTCACTTAAACTCGATTTCAGTTTTAACACAGAAATCGTCTAAATTGGTTTGAAGGTGAACCCCAGAGAGTGTGTGCACAAGCAGCAGCACCATGAAGCTGAATTATCACCGACGGTGCTTCACGTTGTTTGCTGCCTGTGGTCATGTTTACTTTCCCTATCGCAGTTTTCACAGGGTTTGATGTTTTCTGCAAATAAAGCTGTAAAATTCAACTGTATGCTGCCTGCTCGGCACCGACCACGAGACCTGGAATGAATCTCTGAAAAACCAGTGCAAGAGATGTTCGTTTTGTGTTCATCTTTTTCTTGACTACAAGCCCCAAAATGGTGCAGAGCACAGATTGTTAGCTACGCCAGCCTGAAATGAAGCAGACACCTTCAAATCAAACAGAGCGACTGTTGTGAATGGATCATCTACACTTATTTTCATTCATCGACCTTGTCATGGACAACAAGAAGCTGCATGTGGCCCACAGGCTGGACAATGACATGGTTTATGTTCGACTGTCAGCAGCTACCTAATACACAAAGCAGAGTGTGGAGCATTTGAAGAGACCCTGTATTTTTATGGGTTATTCAGAAGAAAACACAATAAAAAGACTGAATTCTGCTCTAACCGTTTGCTAACCAGTTTCAATGGTCACCTTTAGAGGTGTGCTCACAGCCGAATACTGCTGAAGGTAAATGGTTTTCACTTGAATGTATAAAATGCTTTTTCTGCTGCTTCAGCAGTCCCCGGAGTGCTTTACATTGTCAATCACATTCATCCATTCACACTCACATTGACAACTGCCATGCGAGGTTTCCAATCCACCCACTGGGAGAAATATTAAGTTCAGGGAGGGAAATAAATGAGAAATATATCAAAGTACGGCAATCTAAAAGTGGGAATTCTTAGCAACCTTAAAACTAAATTAACTTGAGTTTGTGAACAAACTGCAAAGAAACTTAGTGGCAAGAATCCATCTTTCTTCCTGTGTGAGCAATCATTGTACTGAATGAATGAATGAACACAAACAAACAAACAAATAAATAAATGGGCTTGAACCTGCTACATTCCACAGCTGCTCCAACTTCAAAATCTACTACTATCACTACAACCAATGTTTGACTCTACATACCACTTTGCATAAGTAAATAAATTGATCTAACCTCAAGGACACAAGCCATTAAGACTAAGCATAAACACCTTATTTGTTTCTAAATAAAACCTCAGAGTGCACCTTCAAACACGTTTTTTGTGTCACCAAGCACAAAATGGTTAGATTTTTTCTGAAAGTTCAAGTGAAACTGCTCAGATCTTGTATTGTTTTCTATGATGACGTCGACTCATTGAAGAATCTACCAGGTATTGAAAGTGAGAGATAACGACGCAGTGCAGCCGAGGAGGTTACTGTTCCCAACGAGAGGCCGTCAAAGTGAGTTCAGCTACAGCACAGAAACAGAGAAAACAGCGAGGCAGGACGGAGTGGGGTGAGGGAGGGGGGGTGCAGAGGTTCTGAGGTTTGGCCGATACCTCCACAGATACGCTAAAGTCCACCATGGACACACTGGTGTTCCTGTGCCAGCACACGTGCACCATGGTGTTACCACGGTGGGCGGCCGGCTTCTCCAGCGAGGTGTGCGAGGCTGTCATGTCGTCCTCGGACTCCGCCTCCACCGAGGAGTCCTCCGGGCATTCTGGGAAAGTCAGGAGGTTGTTACTGCTAGACAATGAGCGGGATGGTGAGAGAGGGAGGGGAGGGGAGGAGAGGAGCTACAACACAGACAGTGTCAGATCACTCACAAGTCAACGGAGTTCTGCTGTTTTCAGTCGGAACTTTTTACGGTTTCTCCGCCGAGTGTCACATCTTGCTGAATAACTGAACAAACTCGGGTGAATTGTTCACATTCAGCCGTGTGTTTATGTGGTAACTTACTGTTGTCTGCCAGGTTGCTGGTCAGCAGGTCACACGAAGGCCCGTTGCTGGTTTTCGCCATTTCAATTGCCATCTTTATGTCCTCCATCCACTTCTCCATCTCTGTCGAAGAACTACAGCAAGATAACAATACGTCTTATTTCCAAAGGAAGATCACAGTGTTTCACAAAACTACTACAGGAAGAGAAGAAAAAAACAGAGGTTTGCTGAAGGAAAATGAAATATTTCAAGCCTTTTGCCTTTTTTATTTATGGTAATTCTGGATTATATATAATGAATATTTAATGAGATCATGTGTTTCCTAACAAAAAGCAACATTTGTCACGATCATATTCAAATACCTTAGTTTATAGGCTTTTGGTGTAAAAACAACAGAGAAAATGAATAACTGTATGTTTTTAGATGCATGTGCAGTAAAACAATGACACCTGAATGCAAGAAATTCAAACAATTAAAAGTGAAAGACTATATACAATATTGATCATCATATGTCCCTAAAAGGATTAAAGATGGTGGATGAAAGCACTGAGCAGAAGGCCACAGGGTGAACTGATGGTCAGAAACAGTCACGGGAACAAGAATATCCGCGACGGTTTATACAAATGGCCGGATTCTGCTTTAAACTTCTCGAGGTCGCCATCTGCTTGTTGATGGAAAAGGAAGTGAATTTGCTTTCTATGTGAGCCCTGTCCTTGACAAGCAGCATCACTTCATCGGCTCAGACAAAAAAGCGCGGAGGAATCCGGTTCTGCAGCCTGGAGCTTTTACCTGCTGCTACGCCAGGACGAGGCAGGAGGTACAGTTCAGCTTCGAAGGGACTTTGCCCATAAAAGTTAATTGCTGTGAGCTCACTGTAACCGAAAGAGATCTAAATGAGGGTATAAACATTTTATTATAAATAACCTCCACTTTTCTTTACTCAAGAAGATACCAGCTGAACAAAGTCACTTTGTTTCCAGGGATTTTAGTGGCTACATTAATTAAAAAGTCAAGGATTATTCGGGTGAAAAAAAGTGCACCGTACAACACGTCTCTGCAGAGATGTCCACTGCTCTTACCTCGCGGCCACAACCACCGACTGTCGCTGTCCAACCAACGTGAAGGCGTGAGGCACGCCCCACTCGTCCTCGCTCTCTCTGATCTGGGCGACCGACACAGAGACACAGAAAAGACATTAGAGAGCCGGAGTATCTGGGACAGCGCAGACTGAAATAGAGCGAGAGGGAGCGAAGGAGTGGAGATGAAATTGAAGCAAGAGTGAAGGATGTGTGAAAGTGACTGCCCGAATGAGTGTGTGTGTCTGTGTGTGTGTGCGTGTGGGAGCAGATGCTGAAAGGACTTCAGCTGTTTGAAGCGGCTTATTTCTAGTAATGATGAACTGGTGACAGCTGTTTGACCGCCGTGCGTGCAGACGGAGCACTTACTGTCATGCCATGGAGCTGCAGCTGCCCGTGCATTTTGAACTGATTGGTCGCCGTCATCCCTCGACTTGTGTACAAGATGACGTCATTAAACTGTCGCCGGAGAGGACAGAGAAGATGAGACGCGTAAATTAACCTTTCAGACGAACGCCGTCCAGTCTGTTCTTTGTTTAAACCACCGAATCCAAATGTATATAATTCAATAAATGAGTCTCTCCAGGCACAAACAACCTGTCGTAACAGTAAAACAGATTATTCAAAGTTCACAATTCATATGCAAACCGAACACATGTATTAAACACCTCATAATAACAGTTTGCATTTCAGATGTTTTTTTTTCTTCCTCCCTGCAGAAATTCTTGTATCTGCTCTACATCTGTCAACACAATCTGCGTAATGTGTTTCTGGAAAGAATGAAAGCGTGATTGTTTTACTGCTGAGATCACCGAATAACTAGATTAGCGTTGTGGAGTGAAGGAGTTACCAGGAAAAACATTCTTTGCTGCAGGCCTTTCCCAGACAGTTTGCTCAGGCAGCCTAACCTGATGAATTCCTGAGACGAAAAAAAAGAAGAAGCATGTGTCAGTCATTAAACACCGTAATGTATAGGTGCCTCTAATGTTATAAAACACTGACAAATGATGTAAAATTTACTTCTTAACTATTTCATAAACTCACCCTCCCAGGAACAACAAGATTGTCAACACCAATCAGATCCTTCCTCAACTCCAGCAGCTTCTGGAAGTTCTCCGTCTTGATCAGTCCTCCCTGCAGCTGCTCCACCACCTCGGACACGTCCGCCAGAGCAGCTACACGACAAGGCAAGAGATCAACGTTCTACTCTGGAAAACTTAAACGCGCTTCTGTTAAATGTCGGTGTTGCACCTCTGCTGTCCCTGAAGTCCACATGAGTGGCTGGGTAGTGTTTGCACAGGCGCTCCAGGATCTGCTTGTAGTGAATGAGGCGGTGCAGCGGCCGCAGGATGAAGACGTTCAGCGGGACGTAGCAGACCTTCTGCAGCTCAAACTCCCTGCACAGACCCTCCAGCCTGCGAGAAGCCCTGCAGGCCTTCTCCAGCTCCAGCAGAACTTCAGACTGCCTGCTCAGATTTGTTGTGAGGGGCTGCGGATAGAAAGATGGTATGTGTAAGGAGGAGAGCATGAGCCTAACTAAAAGTGCGTAAAAGACTTGACACAATGTCACACTTTACCTTCAAACCTTGAAGGTTCTTCAGCATCACATCGCCAATGCGCTGGTAATCTCCTTTGATGTGTGCATTTGAGCGTCCTTCCCTAAAACACAGAAACATCAACATGTTAAAAGATGACTAAATGATGGAATACAGGATTTTTCTCAGAGAGAAGCTCAACTTTGCAAGAAACAAAAGTCAGACTTTCACAGTAAAATCAGTTAGGACAAGAAAACATTAACTAAAGACTTATATAATCGTCAATCTTAAACAATCTATCCAACTCTGATTGTTGATGATGGAATGAACTCTATGCATGCACAGGAAGAACATGAAAACTCTGCACAGGAAGGTGTCAGTGACATAATTTTCTTGTTGTGAGGCGAGAGTGCTAACTACTACACTACTGTGCAGTGCCTTTTCTAAATAGTGGATTCTACTGCTTGTGAGACCTCTAAGACAAGACACGTGGAATGAAATTGGGGCAAAAAAGTACACGTCTGAAAAACAGACAGTCGAGGATAAAAAAAAAAAAAAAAAATGCAAGGAATGAGAAAATAAACACAAAAAGACCTCACACTTGCAGATAATTAGTTTATAAAGTTAGAATGGACCAAGAAGCAAAACATATTTCTGTAATATGAGCTCAAGTTTTAACATGCACATCATAACGTGAGGGATTTGTTTTGCCAGTTCAGCATGTTTCTGAAGACAAGCCCTCCTCTGCAGTCACCACACTTGAGCTGGTGGTGAGGCGGTTAACTTCACATCCGTGACTGTGAGATTTCTCCGCAGCATAAAGGGGCCCGAGGCCAGACCGCCGGGGCCACGGGGAGAAAGTCTCCAGGAACAATCAGGCTCATGCAAAAATCGGGAGTCGCAACATCATCTGCCTCCATTTCACCCTATCGACTTCCTCTTTTGAGTCATTAATCTCTTTTCCTCTCTTGTGACATCATTTGTCCGATATGTCCACTATCTCTCCTCTGCACATTACCCGACCATCTCAACATCTCCAAACTGTTCAACCTTGGCTGCCCTTATTTGTTTTATTTTTGGAGATAATCAGTCCCAATAACTCGAAAATGCAATAATTAGTTCAGACGTCAGGCGCGACAGTTTTCACCCATGCCACAGTATCTAATCCATATTCAAATGTGTTCTGCTCCTACATCACCCCACATATATGTATACCTTAAAAATCCCATTACCTCTTGTGAGAAGAACTTGGATTGTGGTATACAGTATATAATTTTATATGCACAAATTTATTTATATACAGATTTGAGTGGTTTCGATGTGGGTTTTATGTATCCAGAATGTTGATGTGTTACATGCATTTATGCTGCCCAATGTGCCTTGAATTGCCTCTTAGGGACAAATCAAGTGACGGAAATGAAAATTTTGGAATAATTTTCTTAACAATGTTTTCATGTATGGTTGCATAAAAAAAAAAAAAAAACCTTCTTTAAGGTTGTTTTCATTCTTTTTCAAACCGCAGATGACTTTATTTCAGACATTTTTTTTTGCGGTTTCATTTGAATGAATACACACACACACCTTGTGTTGTGCACTACTTCTGTTGCTCTTGGAAGCACTTAATATTCCCCATTTCATCCTGAGCTGCATAAACAGCCGCTATGGTTTTCATCGGCAATGCTGTAGTCATCCATCAAGCTACACAAAAGCACCTAAAGGTCATTGGTCATTTAAATGAATTTTGCTGCATACAACAAAAATATTCCAATGAAGTTGATACGGGATTTGTCAAACTTTGAGGAATCAAATTGACCAGCAGGTGTCTCCCTTGAGCAAAAGAGTCTCCATTCATGCTGCAGGCATATTAAGCTGCTGCCATTACTGTACATATTCTAGATATTTATTGATGTGGTGCAATCTTTTGACAGCAGCTTCAGATCACAATACATCACAGCTCAGCAAAGACAGACTGATATTTAGTCGTACTTATGAGTAGAAAGGCACTTATTACCAATATTTGTGTATGCAAAAGGATAAAAGAAACGCACATAGGGTTGAAAAATTTGCATAAATATTTGAATGTGGGTTTTATTAGCAGAGCTGAGAAGAATATAAGTTCCTGTTTCAATTTGGAGCTTCTAACGAGTGTGACTATCCACTGTACACTTTGAAATAAAAATAACTCTGCAGTTAATGATGGTAAATTTTAACAGCTTGATGGATTTTATGCATCGCTGTATGTGTGTGAGTGTGTGTACGAGAGAGAGAGAGAGAGAGAGAGAGAGAGAGAGAGAGAGAGAGAGAGAGAGAGAGAGAGAAAGGTTGATAAGATTTTTCATCAGACTGCAGCCATTTGTAATATACAAGAGGATGATGAAAAAGGCATTTGATCTCGATGTAACTATTTTCCTCTCTGTACCCGTCAACATCGAGAAATAATTCACTAAAATGTGATGTGTATTTACTGAGCACAAGCTGTGTCATGTTAAACTATACACATACGTACATACAGCATGGATGTGCTGGTCCGGGCTGGGTGCAGCCTGGACAGGCCATCAGTACTTTACAGAGACATTTTCACATCTACAGTTGATCTAAGGCTTGATAATCTATGAAAATGAACAAACTTGATGTTACATGCAAACAAATGTAGAGGCTGATCTACAAATACATATACACAAAGACACACAAACTATAACACAATCCATAAAGTGCTTGTTTGAATTTAAAAGTACAAAATAGCAGATCATGCAAAATGCTGGGAGGAGTTCATGTTGATAATTAGGACAAAATTATTTCAAATATCTGAAAATATTAAAATTGTTTATGATTTTTTCAGCTAATAATGTGCTTGAAAAGGAGGGTCAAATCAGATTTGCCTTTAGTAGAGATGCCACTGGTATTGTGGTGCAACTTTTATCTTCATTACACATCTTAGGTCTTGCAATGTTCTCTGAATCTCTTCTAATGTTCTTGTTCTTCACATCTGTCTACTCTAAAGCTCCGATATATTTGATAGCTTTCTTCTTTTGCAGGGGTCTCAGCACGACATCCAATCATTCAATTCCATAGTGAATGGAAACAACAATGCACACAAAACCATCACTGAGATTGTGGGATACTCCCCTTTGTGCCTTATTTTCCTCATGGTGTTATTCTTTGTTGATCACCTGCAACACACACACACAAAACAAAGTCACAGTTTACTTGCATAAGCATGTTATTTAGTACGCTTCATGGCGGATCTCAGTAAATTAGGCCCTTAGAGTGAAAAATTAACGCATAAGTCTTTGGACTGTGGGAGGGAACAGGAATACCCAGAAAACCAACACATGCTCAGGAAGAACATACAAATCCCCCCAAAGCCCATAATCACATCATCTTGCTGTGACTCGTGAGTGCTAACCACAACACCACTGTGCGGTCTGCGCACAGTCTGTATAAGTCCCCTTGTATTGTAAGACCAAACTATATTGTGCTGTCTCGCCTCATTTTTCTCTTTAAACCTCCTCTCTTTTTCTCACATGAGTCCCCAGCACAACATGGTTTGGACTCACTCTCTCTCTCTTAGACCAAAACAAACAAACCCTCTCAAGTTCACCCCCTCCGTCAACTGCACTGCAGCCTGATATGAGTGCAGAGACATAGGAAATGAAGTACGTCAAACGGTATTGTGATGCAGCACTGACGACCACGTGAGAGGCAGGACGGCTACTGTATTTTGTGCTCATGGGAAATCAATTGCGAATTCACAATACATGGTCTTCAGGCTTGAGGTCATGTTTTGGTTAGGGAAATGTATTGAAGAAATGTGCGCGCGTTTGTGTGTGTGTGTGTGCGTGTGTTTGTTTGGGGCGGGGGGCTCTTCTGTGGAATTGGACGCTTCCTTGCTGTCTTGGACTCTCATCAGCTTTCAACTTTCAACTGTAGCGATAGGTTTGTGCATG
>OMNM01048586.1:0-16466 GCA_900302745.1 Parablennius parvicornis
TTATTTTTGACTCTTCCCGTCACCCTTGCAACCTCTGAGCGCTCATTCTCCAAGTTCAAACTCATTAAAAACCACTTGAGGAGCACAGTGGGACAAGAGAGACTGAGTGGACTTGCCATGTTGTCCATATAGAATGAGAGAGAGCAAAGAAAATGGACATACAGGGCATCGTGGATGAGTTTGCAGAGTGCAAGGCTCGTCGTATGACCTTCAAATAGTGGTGAGTAGTCCTATAGTACTTCATATTGAAACTGTGCTTGTGAACATGTGGGCCGGTGTGCCAGTTTTACTCAATTTTGTAGCCACTGATAAAGGCTCTGAGTTGAAATAGTTAAAGTAGGTGTGAAAATGATGCGGTCGCTCAGTGTGGTGCTGAACTGCTTTGAATCTGTGTTGTTTTATTATTAGTGACCATGTCGCCTAACGTTTTTGTTGTTCTCTTGGTTTGTTATACTTCAAGTCCATTTTGATGGACTTCAGAATGACATAGCTTGTAAGCCCCGCTGTTGCCGTCATGTGTATGTTGTAAAATTATGTTATCATGAGCTTTATTATTTGGGTTTAAAGGGCCCGGTCATTTGCCCCGCCCCCGGCCAGCTCTGATTTGTTTCGCTTCTGGAGCTAGCTAATTGTGAGAGGAGTCAAAGGGAGGCCCTACCTTGTTTGGGATTGGCTAAGCCCCCAATGACAATAAATAGGATTTGATTTCTGATTGGCTTGTTGGAGCAACACACTTTTTAAAAATGAAATAAAACCGGGGAGAGAGTTGACAGACTTTCTTCACTTCTGTGGCATCATTCCAGGTTTGGGGACAATTATTACTGTTGGAAAACCATTAGAAAGGGAATTTAGCATAATATGACCCGTTTCAACATTCCCCTCTTTTTCTTGGGGTACCACAGAGTTCTTTTCTGGGACCCCACACCATGTTCTATGCTTAGCTGTATTTTTGACTTAAATGAGTAGCTAGCGACATATTTCCTCCTAAAATAACAGGAAGTAACTTTTAACATGCTTCTTTGTCTCACGTTTTGATCTCTGCCAAACTCAGGTTCTAGTGCTTGACTATTATTCTTCTACAAATACATCACGTTTGAGGTTGACGGGCTCACGTCCTGTCCAGGATCCAACTCAATAAAGGGCTAAAAGTCAACATAATCAGCACTTGTCAGAGGCACGGTGTTTTAGCTGCTTGGTGTATATTTACGGTTCAGGAATGTCTAGAAAGCACCTCCGTGGAAGTTCCCAAGAAGAGCCTTTCTGCCTTGCTGATAATAGCCAATGATATTATACTATGAGTTATCTAGAAGGTGTTATTAGACTCACCTACTCCAGCAGGTCGTCTCGCACCAGCCAAAACAAATGAGTCTTCAATGAGTTTTTCTTCGTTTCTCAAATGTACAGCAGGTTCACTGTGAGGATACAGTACATTGGTTTTTGCCTCAGGTGGTATTACAAATCAGCAGTTCTCGTACTTTCCTCACACTCAAAAGCTGCGTGTAATGTTAGTGATGCTCAAGTGTTCAGATCAAGCTCTTCGTTGAGGCTTTGGGTAAAGAATCACCAAATAAATGTGATGACGATGCAACGAGAAAGAACAACTGGACTTACAGAGCTTCGAGGTACTGTACAAGGTTGGGTTCGTTCCGACACAGCTGCGCGCCATCAGGCAGTACCTCTCTGGAAAATAAAGGTCACAGCAAGTTCAGTTTGGACCAGTTCTAGAAACGTTTGTCTCTTCTTAATATTAAGACGGTGAGACATTTGAAATCTTGAAATGAAATCAAGGAACAGTGGAGTGCTGTGATATGAGGTACGAAAGTATTTTTAAAGGTTTGATTGTTCTCGGTGGCACGGCAACTTAAAAAATGTGAAATATAAACTATTTCCAATATTCCACAATGCGCCGCATATGTGACAACGTAATAATTTTTAACTCACTATATAATAACGCCACATTTTGTAATAAAATTCTTCTTCTTTTATTAAACTTTGCCACATTTTATAATAACTAACAAATTTACATATTGCTGTCATTACAAAATACAGGTTAAATAATTAAATGCACTTAGTTGCAATTACAATCTGGTTCTATTTCTTCAAGGAACAAATTCATGGCTGGTGGAAATACTGATTGTCTTGTAACTTTAAAAACCTACCAGCCACTATGGCAGGTGATCCAAAAAGGTCAGCCTGATTTAGAGCCCTACATTCAACATTTACTATGTTGGCAGGAAATGAGAAAAAGCAAAAAGTGGCATATAATGCTTGTTCAGCCGAATCTTAGTTTTTTTTCCTCACTATTAAACATAGAACCATGTCTTCAGATAAAGGGCAAAATTTATAACATTATGCACCAAATTATAACATTTTCTTCCAAAATAAAAAGAAGGGTAACATCCAAATTTCATAATAACTGTTGCCATAATAACAAGGTATTACTAAATGTGGCATATTATTACATAATAAGTTGATGTACAGTAGTACATCTTGCACCATTATTATATAATGCGGCACTACAGTCCTCCTTTACAATTTACCAACTGGTTTGGTTGTAATGCTCATTGTGGCGATGCCTTGATCACGGCGTCATTGGTGCTGGATTTTGATTTGTGAGAAGCTGTAGTTGGTAGCGACGGTGTGGTTACGTGACCGTGACGTCGGCTACTTACAAACCTGTTTAGCTGCACTACACTGAAGCCTCGACAACAAACATCGTCGCCATTACTCTTCCGTTGTTCAACAAGAGAATGTGACAAACAGGAATCCCGAAACATTAAACATATCAATACTCACATTATTTCAGTCACTTTACAGTTTTCGTTGGCGGGCCACACCCTGGCGCTCCTGACTGGGATTGTTTTAGTTGGGGGGTCAGTGACGTACGCGCTGCAGTGACATCCACCTCGGAGCAGGCAAAAAAAAACAACTTTTTAACAAAATAGATTTGTTTATTGTGTAGAACTACAACAATTTGTGGGATAATCTGTTTCTGAAAAAACAAAAAAAAAGTTGGTTCAATTAATTCAATTAAATTCCAATATGTGTGATGGTGATGGTTAGAAGTTGAGTAAGGCAGTGGGTTTGGTGAAGTATAATTAATGAGCCTTTTACGCACTGGTTTTGTCCAATTTCTGAAAACCCCGAAGAGACCTTTCCAGCTCCTGCAAGAGCGGCCTGAGTGGGATCAGTTCGGAACAGAATACTTGAATGCTCTTCTTGAGGGACACCCTGTACACCAAAGAAAAACATAAAGCATTTAGTGCATATAATCCACAGTAAGTTGTCTATTATTACCTCCACCAAGAGGGTTTTGCCAGGGTTTGTCTTTTTGTTTGTTAGCGGGATTACGAAAAAACTCCTGAAGGGATCTTCCTAAAAAAAAATTCACAAGATGTGTTTTGACCAAACTTAAAGTCTGTTAAATGTTGAGAGTTATCTGGATAACCGTTTGGATACAAAAAAAATCCAGAAGTTAACATTGGAAATCCCATTTATGAGGTTCTAAAATCATAACTCATAGAATTTTGTTTTGATTCTCTTGAAATTTGACATGTATATTTGGAGGATCATTGCCCTGAATTGTGCCAAAGTTCGTCTGGATCCAATCCAGATTAATGATATGGTTGCACTTTGAAGTTTGGAAATTTTAACATTGAAAACGGCATTTGGCCGAAGTCTGCGCCTTCAGAGGGCTTTTCCAGTTTAACATATACTGGCAGTCTTACATGATGTGGGCTGAGCAACCCTGTGGATTCAGTATCATTTGCAGAGATTGTACATCCTCCACATCAAAATCATCCATCATGGTGAGAGATGACGGACAGGGCCTGCAATGTACTGAAGTGACATGGGAAACATGTTGAACCTTCAAAGTTTGGTTATGTTTAGTCACCGTTTTACAAGTCAAAGAAAACTCAGAATGTGCACAGGTTGCATTGGAAGTGGTATACCTGTATAAGAACGACTTTCATCTTTGAGGATGAAAGTCTCCAGAAGAACTGTGGGCCACTCAGTGGTTTGCTCCGGAGGATTTGTGGGCCACTCAGTGGTTTGCTCCGGAGGATTTGTGGGCCACTCAGTGGTTTGCTCCGGAGGATTTGTGGGCCACTCAGTGGTTTGCTCCGGAGGATTTGTGGGCCACTCAGTGGTTTGTTCCGGAGTAGGTTCAACTTCCGGAGTGATCCAGCTACATGATGCATTCTTTACCAAGAAGTCAACTCACAGGAAATTAAAACCCAGCATGTACAAATTATCTTCTTAATCAGAAAGGAAATGGCTGATATCAGATATGAAAACTCTGCACAAACACTGAAGTTAGCAGTTAGATCACAGCAACACTTATTCCATCTATGTAAAACATTTTAATAAAACCGAACTGAAATTATTTGAATGAAAGCAACATGTTGTTACTTGATGCCCAGAAATTATAACGTATTCATCAGGAATGCACAAATACTGTTTCGAGTATCGGGTATCGAGTCTGATACCGCATGGAGTACTCATACATGTTTGTTTTATCTCATGTTATGCAGTTTTTCATCGTTTTCATTTTGATGTCAGCGAACCAACAAAATGGCATTCAAAGTGTTGTTTCCCCAAACGCAGTCTTGGTCGTGAATTTCATCCCATCTACAAGTGATTCTGGTGACCTCTGCTGAGAACAGGCTGTTTCTGCGTCTGTCCACGCCACTCGTGACAAGATCAGTGTTTTCAGACAAGGTACCACAAATTGGCCTTTTTTCTTTATTTATGGAGTTCAGTCGTGTGATTAATAGCGTGTTCTTTACTACACATATAATAGTTTTATGGAATCAACATGAGTTTGTACAGAAGTGGAGATTTGGCCTGATTTCTATTGAGGTGGGGGTATTTTATGTTGTTTGGCCTGGAAACATTGAGTCAGACCTGGCAACCCTGGAAAAGACGTGCTTTCTGGTACCATGTGTTAATGTTTACGTAGATCTATCGTTATCGCTCGTAGAAAGACAAACCATGATCCGACCCAGAAGGAAAAGCTCCTGAAGAAGTTCACACTCTGCTGCCGCAGCAGGATGTTTCAGGATGTTTAGTTAAATCATTATGTGTCCGAATATAGTAAGAAGCTAAGGGAAAGTACTTGTACTTGAAAAAATAGTACCGGTGCATTCCCTGTATTTATCAGTCTCTTGAATACAATAGAATTGAATATAAGTACTTTATGAATCCCAGAGGGAAGCGCTCAGTGCTTACATAGCCAGCCCTATGAATGTCTATTTATTATGAATGTGGATTTAATAGGAAAGCAAAGGGTAAACGTGAAAGTTTACCTATTTATTAGATTACTCCCATGTTGGTAGACACTTACCTCAAAAGCTCTTCATAAAATGGCAAAAGCCTGACTGACTTGACACAAACCATGCGGCCGTCTGTTAGTGTCGCGCTGGAACAGAAAGATTAGAGTCAGATCACTTCTGCCATGTGGGGTCGTCACACTGATATATTCACGGGAAGTGAACCTTCTCAAGTTGTACATATATTTGAATAAAACACAACTGTCGACAGTGGGGATTTAAAAAAATCTGACGTAAGTCTATTTATTTATCAATCGAAATAAATGTATTATTTATCTATAATATGATTTATTGATCAACATCAGTCGATGTTTCGTCTCGTGTCAGAGAGATCAAAAGGTGATCAACTGTGATTAATTATTTTTCAAAATCTGAGTTGAGTGAAAACAGCTCTTCCTCTACCTCCTCTACACTGTGCATTTCATGTATTATGTAATCGGACGTTAAGAGTGTAACCTCCGTTATATCTGTGTTGCCTCTCTCCATCAAATGGAACGATTGTTGGCTTTATCTATGTTCACATTAACCACGTCGCGCTAGAATAGCTGAGAAAGATATTGGAAAACGGATCCCCATTATTGTCGTATATTTTAGGAGCCCTTTGAAGAGAGAATAAAATGTGATAATATGTGTGTAATATATGTCATTTTCTGAGTGTTGCAGTACAAAGATATGACTATTTTTTCAAAGTATTAACCAAATTAGCCTAAATATGAGGGTGGTTTTGGATGCATTTAGAAAAGAGTTACTGTAACTTGCCCTGGTTGAGTAAGTTCATAAAACCCAATACGGTGTCAATGGGGCAAAACACAATGGTGTTTATGTTTATTTTGGTTGTCATATATTATGGAACACCTTAATAAGGTAGTTCGATTTCCAGTACGAGTTCAAATAAACAAAAATCCAACAAAAATCTTTTATTCTTCCCTACAATTCTTTTTTGTTGTTGTGATTCCTTCTCAAAAATTAGAATGATTGTCTCTTGACATATATTTGAATTCAGCAGCAGTGTTTAGGGCAGAAATCTGATGGTGTTTGACATCAAGGTTCAGTCCTTCCCTTAAATAAACTGAAGTCAGCTCAGTCAGCCCTTCCTAAATGTATTCACACACACACTCACATGGCTTGAGTTGAGCGGCAGGTTTCATTGGGGTACCACATCCTGATGCTTCTCACTGTGAATTCGGGCGGATGCTTGATGTTTTTCTTCTTGCAGCGGCATCCCTTCTGGGCTTGAGCTGCTTTAACATGTTGATGGTGAAGAAATATAAATTATACAAAAAAATATACAGTTGGAAATTGAGTGTCATAATATTGCTTGTGGGATTTAAAGACAAAAGCCTCACTTTCTTGAGGATTGTCTGTCTTATTTATTTTTGGGATCACAATCTGCAATGGGGGTGGCATTTTGTCAGGATGGATGATCTCATGGGCGATGATGTCCCATTTGTTGGGCTCTTCAGAGGAATCTTCAAGGAAGTTTTCGATTGGAGTATTCAAGTCGTCCGGGCGGTGCATCGGGAAGATGTGGATGGGCTCTTCAATAGGATGTTCGGTGGGCTGTTTGGTCGGGTGAACCAAGTCTGGAGAAGATTTGGTGTCGGACCAATGAGAATCGCCAGGGAATCGCAGGCAGAACTCTCCAAAATGCACAGAGCTGTCATCTTCTGGGCTGGCTTGCATCTCCCCGTTCTTATCTACAAAGGAAAAGGCTCCATTTACATGACAACAATTGACTGAAAACAGATTTTGGCATTTTTGTTCCACGTGTTACAAAGGACACATATAAACACTGAATAAACACTGAAATTGTTGTTTTAGTGTCTGCACTTATGGTGTTGTAAATGTACAGTGTAGAATGTCTGGAATGCACATTTTCTGTTTGAAGGCTCACGCTGTGTCTGATTGCTGCTCTCTACCCTGATGTGTTTCACCTGAGTGTGTGGCGTAAATTGGGCTTCTGTTGTGTGTCTCATTTGCCAGGTCGTCAGATTTCCTCGTGACAGTTGTTCCAGCGTTTCTGTTCCTGGATCCATGTTTCTGACTTCTTTCCCACAATGATTCTCCAGTGTCTATTGGCCATCTCCACCCTCATTTTTCCCTTCCGCATTTTGAATTGTGAAGAACTTTCTACGATCGTAGTGCACACGTGCAGCACTGTCTTGCAGAAAAATTTCGTTTTTTTTTCTCTTTCATTGGAAAAGGTTATTGTGTAAATATAGCCTCGTTGACCTTAAATGAAATAAAAATATAGGCAAACATACTGGTCTGCTTGACTTCTGGTTTCTTATATTTTTTTGACGCTGCTGTGAGTTTAGTGAGTGACTGTAGGTACGAATTGGTTCTTGTAAAAATTCACTTTTTCTCTTACTTAGTCCTGTCTTGATACCCGTGATGCTACAGTTGATTATGTATAAATATTTACTTTGGAAATCTCTAGTAACTTCCTAAAATATTTCCTAAGAGATCTAACAGTTCCAGAAAAAAAAAACCCTTATTTGTCCGCAACAGCTTCAGATAATGCTAATGCTAATGTTAATGTTAATGTTAACACCTGGTTCAATAAACAGACAGTACATTACCAATTTTACACCTAAATCTAAAGAAGTCCTGTTGTTCCAATGACGTGTAATTATTCCCAAAATAAAAGAAAAAATCCAGAATAATTACAGAAGTTTAAAGCGAATACACATTGTTTGTAATCAATTAATAATTTGTATTCTATCATAACATTTTCACTTTTATAATCTCCTTAATCTAAAATTGTAAGAAGTCTAAAAAATTATTACAAAACACAGTGTTATTCTGATTTTTTTTTTTTTTTTAAAAAACAACATTTTTTAGGACACTAGTTACATTATAAGACGACAGGGTCGTGAAAGGGTCTTTTTGAGGGTGAGAATTTCATCCTATTTTGAGTTTCTTTTTAACTATAAGTTGTGAAATATAATGTCACTTTGATCAGTTTTACAATTTGGTTTTGTCACATAATGATAACTGATTTGTGTTTTTTTAAGACTGGAATGTCACAAAAGTATTTTTAAAAAAGTTTTATAACCTTGTTAGACTACATTTTGTAGTAATCAATATTCTTAAAGATTATATGAATGATTATGATGAAAAAAGTAGTTTGAAATCTTCGTTATTAAGATGAAACACATATAAAGAAATGACGTCTTACCCTCCAGAGTCTCTCGAAGCAGAAGCGCCAATAAAAGCAGACGACTGATGATGAAGAGGACCATCGTGGATTCAAATGGAAAACAAGTTTATCAGCGAGGACGGGCCGTTGATTCAGAGAATGAGCTGTGCTTAACATTTATAGAAGATTTATAATCTGCAGCAAAGCAGGAAGGAAGTTTTAAAGCTGAAGGAGCTGATCTCTTCTCTGATCTCTGAGTACCAAAAACCTTCCTGTTTGTTTCTAATGCATCAAACCATGACATCTTTCACTGCTCAACAAAACTCCTTTATTGTCGTTTAAAACCCGGTCGATTCAGATATAAGGCCTGAGGGCTTAAACAGACCCGCTGTAGTGTCGAGCAGTCAGGAGAGGCAAAGGCAGAACACAACCAATTATTATTATTATTATTATTATTATTATTATTATTATTATTATTATTATTATTATTATTATTATTATTATTATTATTATTATTATTATTATTATCATTATCATTGTTGGGGTCAGACTTCCATTGTTCACTCTCTCCTGACAAAGAGGGGGAGGAGGCCACGCTTTTCTTAGAACAAAGAGAAACATGATGAGCACATGAATGAAAACGATATTGGTCACATGACCCCCAGCAGGAGACTCCGGGACCCCTCCCATAAGCTGCACCCCTGCACCTCACCGACAGAGGGCTCCACCAACTCTGCCACGTCCAGAGGAGGAGACTGCCCTCCGAACCTGAAACCATCTCCAGAGGACTGGTCGAGGTGCAGCCGAGCTCTACAGGAAGCCTGATAATGGTTCCTCGAGATGCCACACCAGCATGTTGGCATTAAAATACTTTTGAAGGAAAAAAAAGAAATACTGCAGGTTTGAAGCTTTGCACCCATTTCCAAAATGTTCAAATAGAATAACACATTTCAAAATAAAGTATCTGGACAGCATTTATTGACATGAAGATACAAGAGGCAAAGGGAGGCAGCGAATATACACTGACACCGTGGCGAACAACAAGCTTTAATGAAGCTACTGGCAGATACAAGGTTACTTTTCCAGTTCTGTATATTATGTGTACTAATCTGTATTGGCGTCATGGTTCCACAAGCTGGATCCTTTCCTTATTTTACTTTGGTAAGCATTAATCTTTGTCATGTGCACACATTTTGAGCAATGATTGGGGCTTCTGAGCTAATGTAATAGCTGGCAGTGGGGTGCCTTGCTGGCTGGTCTATGTAGCAATGGGTTTCAGCTTATTCCGAACCTGTCTGATTTGTACCGGCAATCTTTTATCATTTGGATCGACACAGATCATTCTCTGATGAGTTGTATAAAATCTGTAGAGAGAAAGCAAGATGATGGCCTCTGTTATTTCATGGTATTAGACATGTAAAATCCATTCATTGAATATGAACAAGCCCAAAATAGTTACAATGGAAGGGTACAATTTCAGATTGGACTTACATAACAGCATTGATGGGACCCTCTCTTGTTGATTGGACTGTGTAACCCACAAAGCGATTGAGAGGTATCCTCACTTTGCTATAACTAAGGCAGCAAGAACCTTGTAGTGAAAAAAGAAAAGTGCATTATCTGGTGTAAATCCAATAAAATGTCAAAGATAATTCTGATACAAGCATGCTACGCACTCTACAATTAAGCAGCAAACAGCCGTGTAATAGTTTCTCCTCGTAGATGTTTTTGGGATAGAAAAGGTATTAAACATCAAGACAGACTCACGAATTGTAGACGGATGTCCCCTCTGGTGGACTCTGGACTGGATGATGGTATCAGTAGCCATCGTGAACTGTGACACTTCCAGGTTTGGTGAAGAAGAAATGTCTTGGTCTCTTAACACATGTGACACATAATAACACTGTTTAGCAAAGCCACGTGAAAGCATTCAATAATGAATATGAACCTCGACAAACGATCACCAAGAACACTGAAGGAAATCAAAAAGAAAAAAAAGACCAGGTTTTGTAGAGAATAAAGAACCACTGTGTTTTTGGATGTGCAGTGATATAAAACTTACTTGATATCAGTGTCGGGTCCTGGTGTAGGTGGCTGATACGGGTTCAACTTTTCAGTCTGGTTGACTTCTTGTACTTGATCATTTGGTCGGTGATCACTTCCTCCAGATCCTAGAGAGCGAACATGTTAGACACCAGTATTTCTGAACAGATTTCAACTCAATGGACACAATTCTCTGATGGTCTCTCAAGAAAGCCGCTTTGATTTGAAATTCTAGTCTCTGTGCAGCTCAGTTAGCAAAAACATCAATCAGCAATAACATTACAACCATTCAGGTGAAAGGGAGAGCACTGGTTTCCTCTATCATGGCTCATGTGAGTGGGATGTATCAGGCAGTAAGTGAATACTTGGTCTTGAAAGTAGGGGATTGTAAAGACTTCAGTTAGTTTGCTCTTCAGATAATCTCCAAAAATGTCAACTTTAGTGGGGGTTCCCAGTCTGTCGTGGTCAGAATAAATCAAAATTGGTCCAATGAAGTAAGAAAAAGAAGAGAAAATGTAACAGGCTCAGAGGTGGAAAGTGTTTACTGATACATCTGAAGTCTGACGACACTGTCACGATACAGTGGATACTGGGAAATGGCTGGAGAGATATTCTAGACAAACACGGAGGCCCATCCTGAGAACAGCTAACATCTTAGTGCCAGATACCACAGCACACCTTCAAAGCACAATACCAGTACTCCAGTCAGCTTTTCTTTATTTTTATCTCTACTTCCTGTATTTAAACACAGCGATGTACTTTTTCTGCCTGACAGTTTTCAAACCCGTTTGTGACTTGAGAGACGGTCCAACACAGACAGGGCAAGTCAAACATGGAGCTTTTAAAGAACACACTAAATCCTGTCTCCGATTATTCTCACACATTACACTCACCCGTCTCTTTTTGAAAAGCGACTAGAAGCTGGATAGATAACCGTGTGACGTAGTTCAAAATCCACGGAGCATGTGGATCAGTACAAACGTCCTCACCATCAGTTGTGAAGAATCTGTCCAAAGACAAACTGGTTGAAATTACATATAATCAATCACAAAGTGTCAGTTATGTGGCCTTCACTGGGGAGGTCTAGTTGATCAATTGCTGGTGGTCATCGTAGTCTCGCGATGTCAAAATGTGAGCAGCATGATGAGGACGACTGTTTAAATACCAATTCTAATTGAATCAGCACATTTATTGGTGCATTTATGGATCAAACAGCTGTTGTAGATTTTGCCATTAACCCCCTTGTTAAAGAACAGCAGAGTACTGAAACACTGGATATTTACATTTTTAGAGAAAGACGATAAAGTAAGTTCACTTGTAAAAGTGCGTTTTAGGCTCATTCTGACATTTCACCTCAAGGACAAATATCACCATTGGCTCTTAAATCTGGTACACTGTCTGGATGGATGGATGGATGGATGGATGGATGGATGGAGGGATGGATGGAGGGATGGGTGGACTTACATGACAGCCTCTATGGCACAGAGTTCGGACGTTTTCTGGTGTATGAAGCCCGTTACTGAACTGAAATTGAGGATTTCTGAGGAATAATTGCTGCAGCATGGCAGGTCCATCCCTGAAAACAAAAAAAATGCTCCTGAATAAATTCATTTCAATGCTACAAAACGTGTTAAACAACCGCAGCAATGCACAAGCAGCTAACTCTGAAAAGGCAGCAAACCCTAAAGGTGCATTTACACATTGGCTGCCGAAAAAATCTTCCAAGAATTACAAGACTTGCCTCGTTACATCAAATTCACAACTGAGCGTGTGGATGAGTCGTGATGCGTGGTGATGCGTCTCTTCCTGCTGCATCCTCATCTCTGCGCAACTCTATGTTATTTCTCTTGATGTGGAGCGATCTGGAACGTGGGAATTGTTCAGCAGCTGATGGTAGAATGACTGGGGTGTGTGTGTGGAGCCATATACTGTATATGTACCCAGTCATGGACCTGGCTTGTTTTACCACTCTCAGCAAACACTTGCACATCCATGAGTCCACATCTGAAATGGGATGGTGCTCTTTTCCTTTCGTGCTATGTGGGCTCCTTCACAGATTGAGCCCTGGGTGGCTGCCCACAACCCTCATAGAAAAATACACCGCTGTATACATCAAATCCTCCCGATTCGTGCTATTATTTGTAATGCATGATAACTGGTCGCGACTGTACGTGACTGTGTGTGACGTCTCTGCACTGAATCAAATAATTCAGGCCAAAGTGGTGATCCGCGGTCAGGAGTTGAAATTCGTCCTATTCCTGACTTGTCGTCGTTATGTGTAAACGCACTTTAGGGAACCAACTCACCAACGTCAAGAGAACTTGTGATGTTGCGATCAGCTTCAGAGCTGTTGGCCGGAGGCTCTTGCGGAGTCGTGGCGGCCTCTGAGGCAGTCAGGCTTGATGTGGAAGAACAGCCCAGGTGGCGAATGTGACACATGACAACAGTGTTGAGCAGAACCACAGTACAATGCTTACAGGTCTCCCTCAAAAACTGACACACCAAGAAGATAGATGCTTAGTCACTGATGAACAACTTACTTCATCTCAGGTCTTCTACGTGTTGCAGGTTACTGTTTTGAGGACAACGTTGCCGTCTTGTTGACTGATTTGAACATAAGATAACACGTGTTTGTCTCAACGTTTGGAAATTCACCGTGTTTCACCAGCAAAACAAGGGGGGAAAAGAATGTGGAAAAAAATGTAATACTTGAAATGAGGAGCGATGCAGGTCTAAAGCAGGAAATACAGGTGTGGTATTGTCAGTGTCCCAGGGACAGGATGTCTTCATACACTGAGTGTAGCAGTCTGTCGGAAGACTATAAGATTATAGTGACATATACATATTAAGGTGAACGTAGAGCTCACACTGAGATTTCGTCTTAGCAGAGGGTTTGACGGGCTTCTGAACAGATGGAGGAGCGATACAAAACTCGCTGAAGTGGACCTCTTCATCAGGGCTGCTGCGTTTCTGCAAAAATACTGAACAAACCACAAATTAGAGGATATCAATGAATGTGTCCAGCCGACAGAGCTTCTGAGGCGGCTCTCACCTGAGACGGGATCCGGGTGTAAAAAGAAGGCGATCCATCCAACATGGAGGAGAAACACACCAACCCGGAGAGTCCAGTGCATGTCTGCGTGTCTGTGTGTGTGTGTCTGTACTGTTAAAGCGAAGTTCTTCCACTGGATGATATAAAAGCACCCCCGCTCTTCTAATAGCTCCACCTGTTCGAGTTTCGAGATGAAGCAATCGACCGCAAAACCAACGTATCATCAACATAATTTGTGACTTTTTCTCACACGAAAAAGTCCCCCATTGTGGCTTTGCGTGTGTTCTTTCAAACACACACTCCAGAGAGAAGATGTTTGAAAAAATCCTGGACTTTTTATAATTTACACAATAACTACATTGAACAACATTGGTGCCAAAACTGATGACGACTGAAAAAAAACTGCAGATTGAGATCCATCCATCCATCCATCCATCCATCCATCCATCCATCCATCCATCCATCCATCCATCCATCCATCCATCCATCCATCCATCCATCCATCCATTCATGGTTTTCTCCTGAACCCACCAATAAACATGTTGCTGTTCACCACTCCAGTAGAACAATATTAGTAAGTATATTTGTTTCCATCAACACTGTTTTATGCAAGTTCTATGAAAGAATTCCCCCCAAATGAGCACCCTCGTCTAAACAAGGTGTTTGTGGAAAACAAAACACCAATAAAACACAAAACTCAATAAAACTCAAAAAGCAAATAAAGAAATAATTATTGTCACAAACTTTGATCATTGTAATATTTTTAATCCATCTGTTCAAACTGGCAGGTCTGAGGTAACCAGTAACAAAACACATCAACCACTCAATCACTCACTCAATCAATCAATCAATCAATCAATCAATCAATCAATAAATCAATGAGTCTTCACGTATCCAGATTATTCTGTACTAAATGTACTAAATCTTTGAAAATCTCAGAAGAGTGAGCAGCACAAGCAGTCTTTAATCCTTCACTCTCACTGTTGTTGATCTACTTACACACTTTCTTGTTTACATGGAGACTGAGAGGAATGCATTTAGAAAACTTCGCACTGGAAACACTGTTTTCAAAAAGTTCCATTTGCAGCGACTCCCAACACTGTTGTCATGTCAATGAACAGCCCAATGAAAACAAGCTCCTATTGTGGCCAAGTCGTATTTGCATACTGTGATGGTGATTTTGTAAAAATGCTGAAGGCTGCAGGAATCATGAGAAGTATCAGGCTCAGGAAGAAGTCTCGTTTCAGAGACGTGACAGCGCTTCTTCTCATTTGTCTGGTCGGAAGCATCTCAAAGCAGACGAGTCAGACTGGCCACGAAAAAGGAGTGAAGTTTCTTGGGTAAATTTCGAAACCTTCCAAAAGAAGATTACACACGTAGATGACCATTATAGTTTATCACTTTATTTTTCACCTGGAAGCATTATTGAAGATGGCAGAATTTTGATAAAGTTTATTCTTATTTTATTTTACAGGTTTTGTGAAAATTAAATCATGCATACGTCTTTGCAGGCAAACAAACATTTAGAGTGGTGCTCATTTAAAGAATACCGTGCTGTCATGTTACTCTCAAGATCAAAATTGGGCCATACAGCATATGGCCCCTGAATACCCCTCATTATGTGACAGGAATTCAGACTCCCACTGAAAGTCCACATCTTGGATGAAGCGAACAGCAGAAGAGCAGATTCACTCAGAGCGCATTGTGGCTAGGTTCTTCGGTCTATACGGTCCATAAGGTTAGCGACCCAGAATTGGCTCGGATCCACGCAGATTTTATTAGACCTGTTCGTTACCAACCTGAGAGTAAAGAAACAGAGGTCAGTAGATGCATCCCGAGCCCGACAGACAGGAAATGATCGGTATACATCACTTACACAACGCCAGGCCGAGGGCAGCTGGAAGCAGTCCTTTCGTATGAGGTGACAATTACAGAGGATATCGGTCTCTCGTAAAACGAAAAGCAGCAGGATTCTGAGGAGGAAATGATGAAGTGACATATCAGGACGTGAGGAGACGTTTCATCCAGTCGCTACAGAGCTGCTATCTCTCACTGTCAGGTCAGCTGTTAGCTTTAGCATCATTAGCATTATTGTCTGTCGTAAAACGCAGTTCTGTTACTATTTCACTAAATTCCTGTTTGAAGGGGGAGTGCCTCGTTAATCTTAAACTATCCTCCTGATCTCACAGTGGAAGACGCACAAACGTCAGCAGCGTTAGCATTAGCCCGTGAGATACTTTAGCAGCCTTGGAGTAGCTTTAGCGTCCATTTTCTGTTTTCCTTCTGTTGTTATTGCTTTATAAATCTCTTTCTGCAAAGAACCACCACGTCACTTTCTCTCACCTGGAGTACTTTGTGCCGCTCCCAGAGCGAGCACCAGGAGGATCACACCGACTCTGACAGCCCAACGCATCGTGTTAGCCTGGAATCAAAAACTTCTCTCATCCGAGGGCCCGAACGACATTTATGGCGCTTTCACCTGGTCAATGGTCACATTTGTGTTTGATAAACAAGTGCAAAGGGACAGAGTTGTGTAAAGCAACACAAACTGATTGATTGACCCCATTTTAATTCTCTAATGTCAGTACATAAAAATCTGTGAGAGAAAAAGGCATCACTACACCCCTTTTCTTCAGATTTCTGATACAATCAGAAAAAGTAAAGTTCAAGGTTATGACAAGATTAAAGTGGATCACATGTCATAAAGTGACTCGTGGTGTGAAAACTACTTGTCTGGTCTCGGATCATAAGATACTGACCCAGTTGTGACGGGTCTCAGAGCAGAAACTACGGTGTAACAGTGGTGGTAAAATGTTTTCAGACACCACATGCATATGTGAAGTATTGCATTAACAATCACATTGAAGTACAATCACTACCAAAACACACACACAAA
>OMNM01048588.1:0-26798 GCA_900302745.1 Parablennius parvicornis
GGACAGAAAAGTCATACATACCATCTTGGGTTAAGTCTCCCTCTATTCTAATGCTTTAAAGCTGGAGGAAAATAAGGGCATCAGAGACTGATTATGATTCCTTCAAAAAGCTTGAACCTAGCGGGAAGATCTCTGAACAATGTCGGCCATGTTTGGTCATTGTGGCTTACAGAGCCACATATTTCCTGTGAACACATGGCGGTGTTACAGTTATAAGCTTCCCAGGATTCCTGCCGAGAAACGGAGGATAGCAGCCATGCTCCTGATTTCCCAGTTTAAAGTGCCTTTGCTAGTTAGTGGAGGTCTGTTGGCTGTGTGAGCTGTAATTTATGTCTGCTGAGAAAGAAGAACGTGTGCGTGTGTTTAACACAACACCAATCATCAGCCCCTCAGGAGGATGCAACAGTTATGTTGTTGGTGGTCTGGTTCTGGCTTAAAGAATAGTTCAGCAGTCAATATAATGTAATCTTTGCACGTCTTTGATCATAAATAAAACAAAGCACGCCAGCTTCATGGATCTCCTCAGGTCTTTTCTTTGAGTTTGTTCTGATTATTATTCAGGTCCGACATGAGAATGTTCACAATGTCTTGTACAAGCGTATCCATAGAGTTTCATGCATGTAAACATTAAAAAAAAAAAAAGTAGCTATCTTCTTGTCTCTCGCATCCCTCTTGCTTGACAGCAGGTCATAAAAACACACATCTATCTGCAGCCAGACTTGCAGAAGTGGCACATAGCCCAGCATTCGGGTCACAGGCATGACTTAGAGGAAATGGAGTCTTTTGATTTTCGGAGCTGCTATTAATCAAAGGAGGACACACACTTACTTATATAGACACACACAGGATGAGCGAGAGATCATGCTGGAAGTAGCAGTTCATGGTGGAATTGAAAACATTGGTTAAAGGCGTTTTCTTACAATATCAAATCCTTATTCAAATTTGACTGGAGTAGTTTGAACATGTAGAAGCCCGGGAACAGCCTCCTCCACTCTATTTCATTGGTAAAAACAATCTTATTAAAGCTCATTTGAAATGTATTTTGGCATACATTTATCATCTGAGCGGGGTTTTCAACACTGCCTGTCAGTTGTAATTCAGGCCTCGGAGGAAAGCTGTGTTGATGGATTGGCTGTGAAGCTGCCTCCAGCCTGTGGATGTCTTTTACCTGCACTGTGTTTGACGGCTCTGTCAAAGTGTGTGCACGCACTTCACGTTTTGGGAAAACTTTGACTGGGTGCCTGAGGGAGAGATGTTTTTGATGTAAGTGGACTATGGAACAATTAAAATCAATTATCACCTGTTTACGATGTAAAATGTTCCGACGGTAATAATATTACTCGACAAGGTGTAGCAGGAAGTGTGTGAAGCTGTTGAGGTTTGAGAAAAATGTCAAAAAAACAAGAACAATTCTTCACATAAATATATATATATATTTTTTTTTAACAGCAGTCACAATGCTTTTATAAATTTTACTTCCTTTTCTTGTTTTTTCAGGTTCATGAAACCAGCGCCTATGTTTCTTGATCGGAACTTCAAACATCTCGGGAAAGTCAGCAATTACTTACCTCCATTTGGTTTCAAAACACAAGGTAAGCATTTTCAACAACATTGCTGGTTTGTGCAGGAAGAATAAATAAAACTCATATCCATTAACCATGTTCTAATGTTCTTTATGTGGCACACATATTCTGTGTTTAATGCAGTAGAGATTTATTTAAAAAAGAAGAATTTAAGTCAAAAGTCAGTCCACATGTCTGATTGCTTGGCTCTTTTAATGTTTCTTGTTTTGCTGCTTGATCTTTCAGTAGATGCTCACTGACTCCAAAATGTGTATTTTCTATCACCACTCCATTGTCATAGTGCAGTTTTGAGGTTATAATTAACTTTAAGTTGAAATTGTTCATGGGATTAGCCAAAACAACCTCTTGGGCAAATTTACCATAATTTCCAGACTATAAGCCGCTACTTTTTTTACATGCTTTGAACAACTGCGACTTAAACAGTGACGTGACTAGTTTCTGAATTTTTATACGTGCATTACGTAACTCAGACCTTTTTTAATTTGGCTAATATGGCTTGTATTCAGGTGTTATAGCCCAGACATTACGATAGTTGGGCACCAATTAAGGGCAGGAAATAAATACAACTTCTAATTCTACTGTTTCTGTTGAGTGAAGACTTTGTTCACACAAATGAGCTTCGTGTAAAATATTTGCTCATTTGTTGACATAATGATTTAATTGTGGCTGCCATCAGCCTCTGTTGTTAGTACTGTGCTGCCCTGATGACAACTCAACATCACACACTGTTTCCTCATAAGTAAATTATGGATGTTATACATGTCGGCATGTGTGTGTCAATTCTGAAATTGTTCTGCAACAAGAGCCAATAACCAAAAGAAAAGAGAGCACACATTGTAACAATGACTGGCTGCTACCTCTTTTCAGGGGTATGGACGGATGCAGAGGTTTGTGTATTGTGTCAATGGGATCTTGACATGTCCCTCTTGTCTCACTACAATCTCATAAAAGTCCGCTGAAATGCGATATGACCGTTTAGACTGCCTCACAGTGTGGCAGGTTGTTAGCAGCTACATGATACAAGCGGCTGGTGTCAATACAATACAGGGCAACAAACCTTGCATGTTTCATGATTAACTGGTTTGCCTCCATTACACTTTGGCCCACAGATGGCTCCTCATACTGTAGGTCAATGCAACACTGATGTGTGACCAGTCAACAAAATATCAGACTTTTGAGAGCCTGATATGCACAACAAAAGAATTAAATGTAGGGAGCCATTTGTCAGAATGTAGAAAAGCATTTTTTTGGCAGAATGCTTTTTTTCTGCTGGCTTGTTGCTCGCATGTCCATGTAAGAGAGGTGTCTTCACCTGTTTAGTTTCAATTCTCAGCAAATAATATTGCAAAGAGGGAGTGATTGTAGTTGTCAGATGCTCCCAAATGTTTTCACAACACTAACCGGACTAATTTTACTCTTTACTGCTCGCAGGTCATGGGTTACTACAGATTTATTATAAGGACTTCTGTGGAATAATGTTTTTTAATGTTCATATTATAAATACAAGTAGTATGAACATCTTGGTAGATTGAACTCTTATCTTTGGAGGAGGGGACATGATGTCTGCCAACACTTTAACAGTAGTGTGTCCAAACACACTGCTTGTACTTGTTCTCTGATCTTAACATACTCCAGCACTTCAGATAGCCTGACGTTTACACAGTACCATGGGAACTGAAGAGATAACAGCAATCTGCCTTCATTGACATGCTCTGTCACATATTTTCCAATACTTATGAGCAGAAGGCACAGTGAATGTTACCTTTGTGCTTTGGCAAGGTCTCCACTGTCACTTTAACACACACCCACACAGTAACACACACACATGCTCGGTCAGAGCGACTATCAAACGAACACTCCCTGTGTGAGTGTTACACCTGGTTTCTGTTTTCTCTACGGACTGTGATGGCTGTGGGGTTCCCTTTTAGTGGTACTCATGTGGAGAGACGATACGTGTGGATCTTGAATAGAAAGCCACAAAGGATTCTAAATTGAGAACACTGAGTGATGGTGGTGGAAGTTTTATTTTTACTTTTCACTTTGCCAAGACATATCTTCATCACATATCAGCGTGACGTGAGAACGGTTAAGCAATGCTGATGTTGTTTTGAAGACTAGATCAAAACATGGACTGTATTTGACATGCTCAAGGGCTGAAACCACGGCTTTTAACGTGATACTGGAAGTGATGGCATTTGGCTGACCAGTGTAGCAGTTATTCAGTCTTTCATTCAATGTCAGACAGCTGCATTTTTTTTTTTTTACGAGGCTCCAGCGTTCAGCCAAAACATTTATTGCTTAAGTAAGTGTTTTTATTAGTAATTCTATCTCCTGTCTTTTTTTTTTTTTTTATTAGATTATGTGTTGAATTATTCTGTATATATTTATGTATAGTGATCAAAATGTTTTGGAGGTTAATGCAAGTTATTAAGAACTAGCAAAATGAAATCTGTGCCACATCCAGATCTACTGGTTCATTAGATACGTCATACAAATTAAGTGTGTGAACATGTTTTACGTCTTGCCTGCAATTTTATATGAAACAGAACCATGTCTTTATTGATTTATAAAAGCAGCACAGACTGCTTGCTTATGCTCTTGCAGTAATTATATTACTACATTTATTGTAGATTTCAATAGCCGGTCTGTGAAAAATCCTTTCATTAACTCCTTAAATGCAGAAGTTTGTGCATTGATTTTTCACAAGCCAACAGCAAGAAACTTTTTGTGTCACAGCTCGGTGTATTCCTTTAACTTCCTGAAGCTTTTAGCGTCAACAAAGTAAAGTGGAAGAAATATGTTGTGAGGTGATGGACTGTATTATTTTCTGAGTGTGGACTCACAGTGTCTCTGGGTAAAGGATATCCAATTGGCCTGAGTGTGTCTTACACTGATAACTTCATTCAGTTTATTATCCAAACCTTTCAGTTAAATGTGATTTTGCTCTGCTCCAGCTGAGTGGTTTTCAGTTCCGAAACAGCCTATATTCTACTTGGGTTTTTTTTTTATTTTCTCAAAGGAAGTACTGCAGATTTGTTTTGGTTCTGTCAAAGGCCGTCTCTCCAGCTTTACACGGTTCTGTTTTAAATCTCCAGTTTCATCCAGCCCTGTCACAGGGTATGTCTGTCTTAAGTCTCTGTAGCGCTCACTAGTGGTGGACAGTTGCACCGCACCTCAGCAACCTTGTACCTTAATAAGATGCGAATTGATTTAACAGAAAAACAACATGTGAGGGGCTTATGTTAAATAATTGAAATCACTTATAGTTAATTTTTCGATGATTGCAGGCCTGATGTAATTTTATGTGAATCTTAGCTACAGAGATGTTAACTCTCTTGTGAATGTAGTTTGATAATGAGCATTTGTGCTCTATAGCATTCTGCAGGATTTCACAAATAGATGAATGATATCACTACCTCCAGGTTCTGTTTTCATTCCTAGCATCACCCACCTAATAAACTGCTGTGTAATTTTAGACATAGTTATGAGGAAACGTGACTCAGTCAGGAAGAAATGTTGAAATTATGCCAAATACTTTATCTAATCAAAGACTAGCATTTTTTTTCCTTTAAGAGTTTTCAAATATAAATATGTCTGATTCATTTGTCATCATCATATTGTCAGAAGTTTATTGCAAATTGTAAATTGTTATCAAATTGTTTATTAATCATTGTGCCTCATCATGTAAAGTCAAAAGCCCACTTAAGCGCAGGTCTAAGGAATACCATTCTTTCACTGTAAGAGACTTGTTATTGTTTAGGCTACACTCTTCCCAACAGTGAGTCTTTGTTGATGTGTCTTCCAATGCTTCTGCTGTTCCTGTGTTCCCAGTAAAGATTTTTGTCATTTCAAGAGTTCCTTGGGGACTAATGTCTGAACCTCTACTCATTCGTCATCGGCTCTGCCACAAGACATAGTTTGCTGAAATGTTTATCTCCGGTACTTATAACAATTAGCTTCCATGTCATCCTGAAGAAGAAAGCACTGCCCATTGTGATTTTTCACTTTTCACTCGGTTGGAGCCAGGTGTGGTCCTCTGTGTTTATGCTGCTCGGGGTGATGCTTGACGCCAGACATCGACACCACATCCAAACAATGGGTGGCGGCTCTACTCGCCTCTCCTCAGCAGTTTAATCATTAGGATCGTTAGCCAGTGTGAATGGCCTATAATATGTCTTGCAGACTGCTTTGAGGCCGCGGTCTATGCTCTTTCCCTCTCACAATTCCTTCACTCTCACTTTTGCTGTTTCTTTTGGCCCTTCTTTGCAGACGATGAACTGTATGTGATTATATTGATGTAGAGGGCGATGAAAGTGTGTCATTTTTAACAGTGTGCAGCAGGTTGACTGTTGGATACAGTGCTGATAAAGGAAATACACTTATAACTTTGCAATCTTAATATACTGTTACATCATTAGTATAAATGTAACATGGATCAAATGTACTTGCAACTGGAATCAAATCTGGCTTATTATAGAAGATAAATGATTAACGGTCTGACGGTGGCCAACAAGGAAACCGATATGCAACATCTAATGTTGGACCTATGACTCCTGCAGAATGGACCGTAGAACATGGCAGGAATGCACACTATGGGTAAACATGGCTGTTTTTCACCCTGCGATCAGAAGGGTGCTAACCACGCAAAGAGAAGAGCTCAACATCGCCCACTTAACACAGGAGAATGTGCTTGTTTGAAAACAGCATTCCATTCCGAGTGCTTTTATGGGAGAGCTACATACACACGCATACCATCCTGTACTCTGTATGTCTGTTTCTCCCGGATTCATTCCTCTCCAGAGTACAACAGCCTTTTTCCCTCCGTGATCCCATCGCCATTATTTCTGGAGTTTGATTGGTCGCTCCTTATCTTCAACCGAATAAACGGAGAAAGGCGATCTCTCTCCTCCTATCTTAAGACCACCAAGATTGCCACATCGCTAGTGATATGCTGAGATCCTTCGCAGCCTGTTCATCTATCAAAGGAGCAACTTTGAATAGGTTTCCAAATTTTCTAATTGGTGAATAAAATCATAGGTGTCATATTAAACGGTGATGTTGCCACATTAGAGGTAAAAGCTCAATCTCACAAACCCTGACGACAGGGGAATATCTTTCAAGTGTGATCTTGATAGGAAAGTGTTTTGGTTCAAGTAACTGCACATTACTAGATCAGATATTGTGAATATGCTGCCACTGCATCAATCTATGCAGTAATACAGGTCAAGGCAATACAAGTGATGATCAAGCGTTAATAAGCTTGTGTGATGGCTTAAAGCTTTATTGTCCTTTTCATTGCGATCATGTGTTTCTTTTCTTCTTTAGAGAGAATAATTGACAGCATTTTAACTACCACAAAGTATTACGGGCTTGGAGAGAAGCTCGACAGGTACCCACATACTCACTCATACACAAAAAGAAAGTCCCCTTATGTGTCTGCCAGTTCTCAATTCCAATAACTTTTGCTCTCCCACCTCTCAGTCTCAGCTGTAAAAGATGCATCATCGTGGGAAATGGTGGAATCTTGTCCAACAAGTCTCTGGGCTCCCGTATAGACGACTACGATGTTGTAGTGAGGTAAGCTCCCTCATGATATAAAATGTTTTGTGGAAGAGAAATACTTAGTATATGTCACATCAAAGACATCGATGACAGTGTCCGTGATATGTTGGATTAAAAATGTAAGTGTAAGGAACTACTTCTGAACAGTTTACTGTTGATGGGGAATGAAACATCAGCACCAAATGCATTAAAAGAAGCTTTTCTTTAAACGGTAGTGCACCCTTGCTGATTATAATATGAGAAAACAATTATGTGAACAAGCCATTGCATGCCATTTAGTCAGTACCTTGCAATGTGCCCGATTGCAGACTGATGTAGACATCTGAACCCACTTGTCCTCCATATTACCTCAAGTTCAACGATGTTTCTTTTCTGTCTTGAACAGACATTTACAGCGTCCCTACAGATTTGTAATGACCTCCATATAATAGAAAACTCAGTGAATGCCACTCAATGTTTTGGATTGTTGTCATGTAATAAAATCCAGCGTCTCTTTTGTTTCACTTTGACTCGCTGTAGGCACATCGCATACCGATTCTGACATTTCACTATGGAAACTTCTGCAAATCAAGATGCTTTCATTCCCATGTGTCCAGTCTGCAAGGTGTTCTTTTCATCAGCTGTCACGCTTGTTGCTCTCTAGACATGCCTTTTTTACCAAAACAAAAAGCTCATGATCACTTCATCTGTCTACGGCTCTCGTTTCCAGAGTGGCTCTCACTTAACTGTATGTTGCTTTGCAAACTTCATATCTTGACATTTGCGATGAGGTCACAAGTAAGTTTGACCTTGTGATGGTTTTCGCATTTGGTTGACATATTCCCACCTCCAGAATAACCTCAACTATGCTTTTGGACAATGAGAGCAATTGAATACCCTCAGCAGACACATAGAATATGCAAACTCTACGACACCATCATTTGAAGAAGGCTTGTATATTAGAATTTATGTGCTGCTGTGTTCCAGTCATTTGTTTTAACTTTAAAAGCCAACCAAAGGTTTTGTGCTGGACCTTTTGCAGAGAACAGTAGTTAATGAAATGTGAATAATAAACATTGCCAGGTACTTGATGTTTGCGTCACAGGCCATTTTCAGACCCAGACTCTCCTCAATAATGTCTCCCGTTTGCTGGCAGGTTGAATGAAGCCCCCGTATCTGGTTATAGCAAAGACGTAGGGACCAAGACCACCTTGAGGATCACATATCCAGAGGGAGCCATCCAGAAGCCCGACAACTATGAAAAGAACTCACTCTTTGTCTTTTCGGCTTTCAAAGCCCTCGACTTCAAGTGGCTCAGACAGATGGTCTTCAAAGAGAAACTGGTAAGGGCAGTAGCCTTATTTATCATTTCATCACGTCTTCTCATTACTGTCAAACTAAGGTTGTTCCGAGACTGCGTATTTTCCGAAGTTCAAAATAAGGCTTTTACTCCGCTTTACATTGTAAATCTGATCGTGATGTGTATCACTGGCAAAAAATAAAATGTTCACTGACTTTAAAACATTCCTGAAATGGTGAAAAACTTACCACAAAAGCTGTATTTCAATATGTACAAGTGGTTAATTCGTCAATAAATGAATCAATGTTCAAATGATCAAATAAAAAAATACAACTCTATGAATAACACCGGAGTAGCGGTTCATAAATGCAGACAAATCTGATTCTGTGTTAAATGAGTCCCAACTGAGCCGTTAGCAGAACACATTTCAGCTGGAGACTCACTTGCATGTTTCTCATTCATTTCATTTCATTCATTTTTCTTATACGCTGACCTTATCCAGCTCCCGACCGCCGAGAATTTAAATCTCTTTGTGTCTAAACATGTATGAATATCTGAGCTATGTGGGCTTTTTTTAACATCACGTAACTGTCCAACACATCTGATCACATTCTGAACATTCCTATTTGTGGAAACATCAGGCGTGTTTCTACTTTACAGTTTGTACCACATGTTATAAATGTGTTTCCTTTGACACGTTACGATTGCCACACATTATGAACTGGCCTCATTGTCACTGCCGTTCGACTGAAAGAGATAATTATCTCAAGGGTATCATTTAAAGTAGTGCAGAAGACGACTATTTCTAACATCCCCTATACCTTCATTATCACTGTCACAGAATTGCTATCATAAGCAATGTCATTCAATTCTAGATGTGTAGTTTCTTTTATCAAAGATTAATTTTCCACTCAGCTCCAGGACAAAAAGCTTTGAATAGAATTGAAATAAATGAATATATTTTATAAGTTACAGTATTTCAGATAGAAAGGTTGTGTCAGAGTATGGGCCTTCATTCTTTAGGGGCATGGCTAATGTCTCGCACAACCATGGAAAATACCTGCAGTAAAATATTTGGAATCAAAACTGTTTGAGTAGCAATGTGAAAAATGATCATTACAAGTGGTAGTGGCTGTACTGTAGTCCACTCGTGCCCCAGATATCTGCACAGTTATTTAGATAAGCTAACACCAGTGATTTGTGGTCCAGAATGTGTTTTACTTTACTGAGTACTGAAATGCTTCTTGATATCTTGTTTTGAACGTGTTTTTATGTGAGATTTCCTATTTATTTTATCACCAATGATAACACCAAGAAACTTACTTTCGCAAACTCTCACTCTCCACACCATCTACCTTTACCTGTGCATCTGTATCTCTTTTACCGTCACCAAATCCTCTGAATTTACTTGTATTTAAGCTAAATGATCATTGATTTGTTAAACCACTTTTTTAGTTTGCACATTTCACCACTGTTTTCAGTCTGTAACTCACCCCTAAACAAAAAATATTTGTATCGTCCGCAAAAAGAACTAGTTTTATTACTTTTGATATATTGTATTATTCAATAATTTACTATGATATTCCTTTCATATTATTTTTGTTATTATTTGATGATTCACTATAACATTTTCTTAATATTATTTTTTATTATTATTTAATGATTTATTATATTATTCCTTTCTAAAGGCTCTTATAAATTCTTTTGTCTTTATTGTTTAATTGGAGCGTTTAATTAAATTTTTCTAGGAAAGGATTATACGTGTTTATATCTTTTTATTTGTAAAGAGTTCCCCTATCGTGTCATTAATAGTTTTTTTTTTTTTTAAGCTTTGATGGTTTCCTCTGTCCTCACTCGTCTGTTCATGTTTTACTTCTGGGTGATTTTTTTTTTTTCTGTAGTTGCTGTTGTACACTGTAAACACTCGCAAGTGTTTGCCGATGTCATTGATCAATAGTCCACTCACTGCGTTGTTTTAATGTCATTGGTGAAGATGTTAACGTAGAAGTTAATCTGGCACCGTGGGATGTGATTCTGCTGGGTCTGGTAATCTTCAGATATAAGCTCATACCGTACATAGTATTGATACTATGTTCATCCATTGCTTTGTGCTTGTTTGGATTCAGCATATCAACATTGTAATCACCACTGATGAAAATAACTTTGATTGACGTTCGAAAACATTTCTTTCACCCAGGCCACAGTGTAATGTTAGAAATCTACTGTAGGTTTATTTGATACTTCACAGAAATGAAGTGTGTGAACATGTTTCAGGTCTTGTCCGCACTATCATAATAAAACCGAACCATGTCTATCTTGAATATTAAACGTAGCACAGACTGCTCGCTTATACTAGTGCAGTAATTTTTATTTTATTGTAGATTTCAGTGCATTGGATGCTTCTGTCTAATCGGGGAAATGCAAGACTGGAGAGATCTGCTTCGCTTTCCCACACAGCTGTGTGACATTCAGGGACCAGCTGCCAGCTGAAATTTTTACAAGGTGACATTTGTCAAAGTGGTGAGTTGTGAATGAGAAAGTAGGGATTAAAAAAACAAAAGGAAAAGGGCTATACAGACAGAGGGGGGATGGAAAGGGCAACGAATGGCAAGCTGTAACTAAGTAATGGTGTGAATTTGGATTAAAGTACAAGAGGAAGCGATAGATGGATGGATAAAGTGAAATAGGGTAAAGGGATAATAGCTGGGGGAAAGAAAATGAGTAGTGGAAGGTAAAAGTAAAGTAAAATGGAAGAAAATAGCTTTGCTTGGCTGGCTGATAGCCCCTTCAGTCTTTGATAGGGCCCAGATTTTTCTGGTGTGTCAGAGGGAGAGGACAGTGGAAATGGCTGCCTGGGATAATTGATCTGGCCCCTGGCGTCCGACTCAGCTCACTTTGATCTGCTGAAGAAGGAAGAATGTTTCTCATGGGTTAATAATCAGTGAACAAACACACACACACACACACACACACACACACACACACACAAAAAATCATCTGGGTCTTCTGGTCTGAGCCTTGATGAAAATACGGGTCAGGAGAATAGACAGATGTACAAAGACCCTTGTTTGACCTCTACATTGGTACAATACAAGTGCAGAATTTGATTTATTGTCATATAAATGTCATTTTAGCTGTCGTTACGACTTATATTTTATTAGAACCTGATTTATAGTGTAAAGTGGTTCATAACTCGACATCAGTGGGAAAGCTGTATTTTATAAAACTATATTGGTGAAAAACCCCTAAAACAATTTGACTGTCAAATTCAGATCACTGCAATGGCAGTGTTGGTCAGTTGCTCAATCAGTTGGTTAAAGCCTGTGTTGCCCAGATGTTTAATCTGCTGCTTTTGCTCATCGGTGTCTGCTAATGTTCCTTTTTAACTGGTGTTTTCCAGCCGTGGTTATTTGGACTCGATGTCCTCATCTTTTTAGCAGTCTTCCTGTGCCAACACACCTGATTCAAATAAGTGTTTCATCATCAAACATTGCTCAAGCCTGATTTATCACATGTGCGTCATCAGGTAGGCAAATTAAACATACAGGATGGTCTTCCAGGAATGAATAACACAGGTGATTATTAAACAGGAGTGACCTTGTTACCTGTGAACTATCACCTTGTGGGCTGAATATGCAAATGTATGCACAGAGGCAGCAAAATGCTTCAAAATAGGTTTTGTGAAATTGCACTCATATTCTTAGTAAAATCTAACTTTTTTTTTTAGCTTTTGTATAAAGATATTCCATTAAATGTCATTTTTTTCATAATGTACTCCTACCTCTTTTCACCAAGGGAAAACATTTGGATTTGACTAAAAATTGCAATGCGGTCAAGTTACTGATCTGGTCCCCTTGAGATGGAATGGGACTGTATGTGGTCCATCAAATAAAATGACTTTGACGCCCCTGACCTACATCATCCATCTTCCATCCATATATCCATCTTATACTGTCTTATCCAGCTTGAGTTTGCAGGAGTGCTGGAGCAAATTCCAGCTAACAGGTCGACAATCCATCAAAGACAAACACACAAAAACAGTATTCACACCTACAGACAGTTTAGAGTCACTGATGAAACTCCCTTGCATGTTTTAGGAGTGTGAGATGAAATTGGAATACTCAGAGAAAACCCACACATGCACAGATAGAACATTAAAAATCCCCACATAAAGTCAGAATATAAATGTTCTAAGGTTATTATATAAGTGATTAAAAGCACACTTGAGAAACAACCAAGCTTTTATGTCTTTTCTTTAATCATTTCTATCAGATAATGACAGCTATAAATAAAAATGGAGAGTACTCTAAGTCTAAAATGATTGACTGACAACACCGCCATCTTTCAAAAGAGACATTTCTAGGCAGAGGGCCAATTAAAAAAAAAAGGGATTGGGAGACTAAAGAAGTTGTGATGTTTTCATTTTTAGAATGTAATTATAGTTTTAAGGAGAAGGAAAACACTAGTACACAAGCTCCTATTGGACAAAAAAAGATTGTTTCTATGGCAACAAAATCTGTTTAATAGTAAATTATGTCTTCGCAACAACATGAAAGAAATTGTTGTTCCGTTAAAAGACTGTTACCCAATCTTCAGTGTATCTGACTCACACCCAGATAAGATAAATGCAGTGGAAATATAAGCATAAAGAGGTATTTATGAGTGCATGTAAACGTGCCTCCTGTGAAGTCGAGGGGGGAAAAAAAACATTCCCAAAACAGCGACTCGTAAACATTTTATGTCGCACTGTTTTCACTTATTACCAGACCAAAGCTATTTAAACCGTCAGATTGAGTCTAGAAAATGATGCCCACAAAGAGATGTGCGGCAGGGAATCCTCACCCATTAACACTAAGCTTGGTGCTCTGTTACTCTATTCTTCTTGTGCATCTTGGAGGGAAACCTGATGTAACTCTGGACAGTCGTCCTTTGGGAGCTTTTTACATCTGCCGTCCCAGCCGGCCTCTTCTTTGTGTAACCTGCACACTTACAGCCAGAAGGGATACAAAACCTTTTCACTCTTTTGCTGCAGTTATGAAAGCAAGTATATTTCCTTTTTTTTTTTTCTCTCCTTCCTCTTAAAGGTTAGTGGGTGGTACGCCACTGTTGTGCAAAAGACTCCTCCAAGCTAGTGGATGGTGTGCTGGACTATCTTGCACTCTTGTGTTTTTTTTTTGTTTTTTTTTGCTGTCGTGGAAATCTGAGCAGAATGCTAATTGGCGAAGCTAATTTCCCAATCTGTTATTTAATGTTTTGTAGACTCCCGGAAACATGGCTCACATATGCACACACTCATAAACGCCGGGGCTGAGTCCAGATTTGCAAGCTCGTCCTCTTTAAACGGTTTCCTCAGATAAAATATCACAGTACTGCAACATCACAAGGCTTCTGACTTCCCTGATCCCTCATTACCACCGGTCTACATGATTACCTCTCGACTTTGTCACTCTGCTTGAAAGGCTGACCCCACAAACGCAACAGTCTGCCTGATTGCCGCTTCATACGCTGTTTACAAATGTGCTCAAACATGATTTCTTTTTCTGCTGTGTCCAATTTAAGTTTGCCCCCATGCACAGCGCACACGCTTCATGCTTACACTGCCGCACTTGTTTGTATCTGTGGATGTATTTTTAAACAGAACCAGTGCAGGATATACAGCCGGTGGTAAACACCAGGGTTTGAAGGTGGAGTGTCGGTGTTCTGTCCCTCTTGTTTGTTTACAGGAGCATTCTGTGCTCGCCGTGAGGCAGAGATAAATGATGGATGCAGACAATTTCAGGAAAAGCGTACTTGTCCCTTAATAGAAATGCAGCCTAGCCTGAGGTTCTTTTTCAGATTCATCAAGATATTGTCATGGAGCCAGTTCAAGAAAAGTTATATTGCATTATATATTGCATAGCTAATAGAGAAATCTAGAGAGCAAAAGTTACTAAAATAGCCAGATGACTGCATTCACAACAGCAATGAAATATTTTCTCTCTGTGTTTTGCTTCAGTGATTTGTCTTTATATCCCATAAAGTTTATTGGAACCCTATCTCTAAGGATGCTCCCCAGGCTGCTATATGGCTCTTTTTATTAAAGCCCAAACATCTGTGAAGAAGCCCCGAGTTGCAGGCATACATGCACCCATAAACATTTACATACTCATAAACACGGATTTGAACGTGAACCAAGTGACTAACATAGTGTCCGGATGTCACTGATTACCAGGAGTTTTGGGTTTCAAAAGTGACTCACCTACCTACCCTGCTTTGATGAGCACTCCTATCTGTAACCTCGGTTGTTTTTCTTCATAAGGCACCCAGATGCATTGGATGTTGAGGAATTATTTATACGAGTTAAAGTACAATATTGACTGGTCACTATAATAACTCATTTGGTTATTTTAGCAGAAAACCAAGAGGTCCTTGGGGCTTTCCTTCTAAGATGTCACCTGTTGTTTCCCAGAGACCCCGCTGCACATACAAGCCTTTAGGGTCACATTGTTGTTAACCGCTGACACTGTTTTCACGTTTTCCGTCATGGGATTGTGGAGACAAGGGTTTCACACACAGGATAACCTCGGAGAGGCCAGTAACTGACAAACCACTGACCTCAATGGGGCCAAAGGTTGTGGTATGTGTCAAGAGAAGTAAAAGACAAATTGGCAAATGCTTCAGATTCCTTCCTAACAAAAGGGAATAAAATTTCCAAAGCAGAGCAAAAAAAACAAAAAAAAAAAAATTCCACTTCCAGAACCTTATGGACTGTAATCCCCCCACTGCGCACCTTTTCAAGCATTCTCTCTAACACGGTTCCTCTGCGGAGTCGCACTTAAGAGGTGAGACACTGCAGTTTGTAAACCCGAAGACCCAACAAGTACACAGTGCTAATGACATCCAGACCATTTTAATTGAGATTATTCACAGTTCAGGGCTGCCTTTTTGTTTCTAAATTGCTCCAAGTCTGCCCTGCAGAATCCAATCTTCCTTGTTTGAGCTCTCCACTCCATAAACATCAAGTGCAACATCTTCTTCACACGGTGGCTTAAAGAACTAAAGAGTCCTTGCAGAGACGGTTTGTATGATCACTGTAGAGCATAACCTTGAAAACAGACATTCTGTAGCTTGTCACTAGATACAGACATTTTCTCTGTCTTTTGACAAGCTGGTCTGGCATCACCACTTGTGACCACTGGACACCTGAAGTTTGTATGTGTGCATTTACATTGCAGAGCTTTAAACCACCTGCAGTCCCCCCAGCATATGTGAAACATTTTGTGCTTCCCTCACCCCTCATAATTCAGTCCCACTCAGCGCGTCTACACTTTTTGAGCCGTCCCGCAGGAGTTGTAAACCGAGCGATCTGCTTCGTTCAGCGAGCAGAAACCTTTCGGTTTAAAGGTGAGGTAAATTTCATTGACCTGTGCTTTAAGCCACAGTGAAACCAAACCACGCTGAAAACTATAAACATAGCTCAAGCTGTTTGTTTTGGGAATTTGTACGTTTGAGCAGTGAAGCACAGCTGTGAGGAATTTTCTTACTTTTAATGTATCTAGAAAAAGATGCATGCTGCCATGTTTTTGTATGCTTTAAGGATCTGACCCATGGTTACTTTCATCTGTGCATCACCTTTTTCCATTTTACGTTTCTTTTTGTCAATTCTTCTAACCTTATGTGTCCTTGATCCACGTCGGTTTTTCCACCTGTGTGATCCCTCACTTCACTCTGGTATTGTCCTCATCTGATCCGCTGCTTTAGGTTTCTTTGATGGTTTGTGTTTGACTCATCTTCCTGCAGCTTTGAAATTGCAAGACAAATACTTGGTCTTTGTAGAGCTTTCACTGAAGTCCATAACACAACTTGTTTTTATATTGTCTGTGTCACATTAGTCATATGTTCTGAAATTCCCCACCACAGACATGTTAAGACTACTTTCACACTCACAGTAGAGTTAGCATATAAGAGAAGGTCACTTGTGTGTTTTAAGCCCATTTTCAATCATTTTCCAGTGTTAAGGATTTTCCTACTGAGTTTAAAACATGCAGAATAACAAATAATCTAATCTCATTAGGATAAACGGGGGTGGAGATGATGGATCGATGGGTTGCTTAGCCGTAATGGCAACTGGAGTTCCTTCTTTCCACTTATTGAAAATGCGAAGTTTATTCATCTCAAAATTATATTGTCCTCCAGAATATGACACCAGACTCGACGATACAGGACATGGCGGCTATTAGCAGTGCATAAATGAATCATCTTCCTCTTCCAAGTATTTTGAAGACCCTCCAAAAGTTGGATAACTTTTCAAAAGGGTGAAATGCTCTCATGAGTCTGAGAGTATTTTTGCCGAAATGTGGTGAGCACTAAGAAAAACAACTTGTTACTGATTTACCGAAGTAACAGTAAGTGATGCAAAAAGTCTTTCATTACATTTCAGCCTAATAAATCTTAGATAATTGTTCACCCACTGAACCTTTGACCTCACCTAGTAACAAAAGTCAATGTCCAATGTGACAATTACTTATATGAGCACAAAAACATTAACAAGTGTGAAATCCCCCCCCCCCTGACTTTTAGGTTCTTCTGACTGAGTAATGTTGACCGCTCTCCACTCTGTTATTACAATGCGAATAATTGACGATCCAAGTTCAGGATCGTTTTAACAGGTGTTTTATTGAAGCTCACAGCCTTGTGCACACACTTAAATCTAATAATAAAGACCAATTTACCTATAAAGCTGTCGCAGGAGAAGGAAAACAGTCATTTCCTCTCTGAGCACAGCCCAGCAACAGCCCGACCAGCCAAATCTGTTCACCTTTGAGCATGTGTGTGTCAGTTCTTGGTGAGTAAGTGGCCTTGGACCACTCTCCAGCTTCCTGTTCTGATCGTGTTCATATGCCACTGTTGCAGCGGTCACTCTAGACAAACTAATGTAGAGTCACACTGACGTTAGCAGCCGGTCCAGAGGGGGAAGCATATCCCTTTCCCTTGAGGCTATGTGCCAGAGCTCCCGGGTACACATTATCTACCACAGCAGAAGTGCCCCCTATTTTTATTCAAATTTATTGGATATGACTCACTTAAATCTTATTACACATTGCTTCATTTTAATATTCACTCCCAGTAGTAGCCTATAAACACACTTTTCATGGCTGCTGTTTTATCGCCCTCCTGGAAATTGTTGGGAAGCCAAATACTCTGCTCACAACACCCGGTGGATGTTGTTAAAGGAGGGTGGAGTGTGGAGTGTTCACTCCCCGCCCCCCACCCCCGACTTCATCCTCAAAACCAGTGAACGTTTGGGTCGGAGTCCTTTTAACGTAAGCAACTTCCCACATTCTTACACATAACAGCACCCACAACCCCCTCCCTTCTACGGTTTGAATCCCTACATGCTAATTGCTCATTTGTCAAAGCCACCTGTACTTGTCTGAAAATCTTCAAAGAGATCCCCACCCTGTGACATTTGTGTCTATGTACATGCCAGGTCACTGCTGTGTAAAGCGCGGGGTGTGTATTGTGTGTCATTAGCTTCTCTCCCTCACCGAATAAAGAAAAAAATGCATCACTGTCTTTATTCAGCGTACACAGACGTGCACACATCCAAACAGCGCCGCTAAATAGATTCCTGGCAAACACAAGCTGTGTTGACAGGCGAGATGAGCTGCTGTTCCTGTTGCAGCTTGCCGACGGCACAGAGTCAGGCCCGTGTTCAAAAAGAGCCGCCGCCGTTGAAGCCACAAAGCCAGAAGCCTTGTTGCTCCTGCCTCTGCCAACACACACAAAAACACACAGTCATGCATTGCTGTATCAAAAGCGGCCAAGCGGCTGCTTGAATATTTGAACAGGTGATTCCCATTTACATCTGCTGACCCTGTTGGCTTGGTGCCTTTTAGGAAGTCACACTGTCAGGCGAGTCAATCTCGCACGCTTCGTTTGTTGCGTGCTCATTTCATGTGAAGTCGTAATGAAGGCCACTTCATTGTTACTCACAATTTGGCATTTACTTGCATCATGTGCCAATGTTTTCGAGAATACCTTTGTGTCTGAGCTTCCTCACATCCAGTAACTGTTTTGGTATGATCGAGCTGGGGCAAATGTCTTTCATTAGACTTATGTAATTTTATTCAGGTGCTGTTGTTAGCCTGTCTGACAGGTTGTCTTGGCGACTGATGATGATTACCTTGTGTAAAAGGACCTGACACCCTCGGGTCAAAATGTGATTGGAACCATTTCCTTTCTAATGACATATTTAAGTTCTGCATGAAGTTTCCCGCCCGTCCATCTTGGCACCAGATAAATGTAGACCCAAATGAAATATTTTGTAACCAGAATATGTTCTGTTCATCGATATAGCAGAAATAAAATATATGTGACCATTTTCTAAATGTGCAACTGAGACTCGCAATCACAACTAAGAAGCAGAAAGAACAAATCAGCCTGGACCTTCTGAGGACAACAGTGGAAAAGATTATTGGGATGTAAACACGGTTTGACACTGAAAGTTGAACACCACAGTTACCCTTATGTCTATAGTATGAAATTGATTTATATTGTCATTGTTGAGAGAAATGTGTTCAGATTAGTTTCCTTTTAAAATCTAATACTTGTAACTTCTTGATTTGAAGTGCCTTTCATTGGAAAGCCTCAAAAGCAAATTGACAGCTGCGCAGAAGCTCAGTAGCACTTCACTCACGGCAGTTGCAGCCCTCGCAGAACTTCCTTCTGGTGGGTCGTAATTACTGATGTCCTGCAAGCCCCTCACCCTGACTTCATCCATTAAAGGTCCCAAAAGCCATTTACCTAATCAGAGGTAGAGAGAGTCTGGCTTCTAGAAAGCTCCTGTGTTTTATGTCAGCGTTACAGAGGCTAATCACACTTTGATGTCTGGATGATAGAATTCATTAAGCCATCCCCACCGGATGTGTCAAGTGTCATTTATATTCATGTGGAGAAAAAAAAAAGAGTATTTCAATAGAAAACTGATGTTTTTCTTCTTTTTGTCTGTTTGAACACTTCAGAGAGGTACTGAGGGCTTCTGGAAGTCTGTGGCTCAGCATGTTCCTCGAGAGCCAACACAGATGAGAATCCTCAACCCGTTCTTCATCCAAGAGGCAGCCTTCCAGTTTATAGGCCTGCCCTTCAACAATGGCCTGATGGGTAAAGGGGTAAGCATCACACATGCTTTCAGAACTTTCTAACTCCATAATTCCAAAAAGTCTAAGGTGCTTGATGCAAGGACTTGCTGTGGTGGGAAAAAAGCCAGCAAAAATATAGTAAATAATCTTCGGATCGCAATGATTTATTCATTTGGTTTACATTTAATCTGAGAGGACTCAGTTCCCTGTCAAACCTATGCTGTAGCAGTATTTTATGAAACAGCCTCTAAATCTCTTTGACTGACTGCTACTTCTGGAGTGGGAATTCATATTCTGTTGAGAAAAAAAACCTGAAGCTGTCCTCATGACTGAGTGAGAGAAAGTGAAATATTTCTATAAAAGTAGATCATAGAAACAGGGATTTTAATAGGCCCAGCATTTTAATTGTTTCCCAAATGAGAACCATAACAGAAACATTGGCTCGCCAGGCCTGCACAATGGAGCAAAAAAAAAAAAAAATTGAGAGAAAAAAAGCAATTACCCAAAATAAACAATGTTATATAATCTACTGTTCCTGGAGTCATTTCAGGATGATTTTGGAAGTATGATTGTAAAATCAGATTAGGTAAGTTGTATAAAAACCAGCACAGATCATGTTCTTGTAGCTGTACAACACTTGGTTAATGTGTTTTTTTGTGTTTTTTTTTCAACTTGAATATATATGTACATCAATTTGTTTCTTCTACTGCATGATGTTTGTGTAACATTGCTACTGTCCAGTCAGAAAAAGGGGAAAAGAAAACACACACGTTATGCCAAACAATCCCTCATTGTTGACATTGCTTCAAAGTTGAGTACTTTCTTTATGTCACATCCGGCCTGAATTCTTCAGCACTGCATCATGTTTCCATCGATTTCAAGACGACGATGTTTGCACCTTCAGTTTAGAATCGTGTCTGACTGGAACTCAAACCGCTCTATGGAGGCTTTACTTCTCAAACATAATACCCTCTGTTTCCACGTAAACTACAAACTTTCAGTTAGTGGCAATTACAGTACAGTGCAGAGATATGACAACTTAAACATCCTGCGGCATTTGAAATTAAATCCTAATGTGCATGTGGACAGAGTACATGGACACACTGTGTGCTGCTGGTAAGCAAAGGAGGGATATTGTTGGAGAATTGGAGGGGACATGAGGAGTGTATCAGCCTGACTCTACCCTCTGGGGCCATCGCAGCACCCCTGCATGAACTCCATTCGGCAACATGTGTTGAACATGTGGGCATCTGGCTGAGAGTGTGTGTGTGCGCGCACCTTTGTGTCTGGCAGCTTGCAGTGCTGTCTTGTACAATGCAGGCTGCAGATTTGTATTATTTGGCACCTTCTCAACCCCAGAACACGCTGCAGTTTCTCTCCTGATCATAGTAGAGCGTGTTTATGTACATGGAAATTAATGAAGAGGTCTATTAGTTATACTAGTGTTTATGTTGAGTGTGTGTGTAAGTGCAGTTGTGTAAAATAATCTGTATTAGAAAACTCGTTTGGGGGGGAGTTGGCCAGCTGCTTGTTGAGCTCCACCTACCCCGAGGGCTGCAAATCAGGGTAATGATTTAAATGGGGCCTCCATCTACTCTTTTTTTTTTCTGCACCAACTCTTGTTTCTCTACACACACACGCACGCATGCACGAACCCCCTGTACCCCATAGATCTGTGGTGGCCCGCGGTGTTTAGGAAGCACAGTTCAACCCTCTAGATCACTGTGTCGTAGTAAGGGGTCTGCAGAGGTCATGTCTTAAAGGTAATAGTTAATCACCAAGTCCTCAAAGTCAGTGAGAAGCAGCGCGGCAGAACAAAGACCCCAGTACAACATGAGTGGCAAAGAAAGTCTGTGTCTGAAACGGTGTCAGAGGCCACATCAGTACAAATAGTTCACATTTATAGTCATCCTTGTTATTACAAATCTTTCTTTTCTCCACTAATGACTGTTTACATGCTTTAACCTGAACCCACTGTTTTCACCTCAGAACATTCCAACGTTGGGAACAGTGGCTATTACGATGGCTCTGCATAACTGTGACGAGGTGGCGGTGGCGGGTTTTGGCTACGATATGAACACGCCCCACGCACCCCTGCACTACTACGAGACTGTCAAGATGTCTGCCATGAAAGAGGTGAGTGCTCCAATGCATTCGACGTGTTGTTTGTTCCCCTGCAAAGTTATCAAGTGATCGAGGCGCCGGGAGGTTACCAGATTATTAAGATAAATCACGTAGACGTTGCATTGGCTAAGATGAGAGGAATATTTTTTAGCCTTTTTCTTGTTCACTGACCATCTAAAAGAACTGAAGAAAGAAGAAAATGTGTTTGATTAGGAGGGACCACCACTCCTGTAAAGCCTCATGGGTGGTTTAAACTGGCTTAAAGCCAAAGTACATTTACTACAAAGCCTCCACTCTTTTGTGCTCATGGTAATATTAGTCCAGTAATTTTGCTGAGGCTCAATTTTTCACTGCCCTTTTCCTCTAAGACCCAAAAGTCCTAGACATGTTCAGCTCAATGCATCATATTGCAACAAATGTGTTTGATCTATTAATTGAACCTGCTATTGAAATAAATTTTTTTTGAGGTGGCGTATGTTCTTCATAGATGGAAAGCTTTGAATAATAAAAAAAAAGTTATTGCCTTGTGGTGTTGTCATATTGGTTTATATTTCTGAACACACACTCGTGACTGATCAGTTAAATCTTCCTCCTCAGTGTTTACGCTAAAACCCGGTGGAATCAGATGTCACCCATGTGCTGAAGTGCGTAAACTATGAGCTCAGTATGATGATAACCTCTTGTCTAAACTTCCAGTGAACCCTTTGACATTTATTATCATCTTCATCAACCTTGTCATCATCAGCCACACATGTGTAATTAATGGGAGTATTTGGGCCATTTTTGTTTGGAGCACTTAACCACTGCTCATACCCGGCGTTATTGGATATTCTGGAACCACACAGCTGTGGAACATCCGCCTATTGTTCCTCTTGTTTTGAGGAGACAAACCATTTCCAATTTGCATGAATGATGAAAATCTCCACAGAAATTATGCAACCGCGCTAAGATCACAAAAATGAATTAATAAAGTGTGAGATGTGTCAGTTTAGATCCGTGTTCAACAGCCTCGGTCCTGGAGAGCATATTCTACACTTGAAAGCTTGGCTTTGACCAACTTTAGTTCAATAACACTGTCAACAAATATGTAACTTACAGAGGCCCTGTATTGCTTGTATGACCTATGTATAATTAAAACTCATCTTTCATGTTTAATTCTCATACTTAAAGTGCCAAATATGGAAACTGTCAATCTAATAGTCACCCCAATGACAGCAAATCACAAGTTTGGAAACCCTGCACTGCCAATAAGTTGCTTTTCTTATAGGTCCTCTATTGGTTTAGTTGTCAAACACTTGTTGCTCCTTGAATTTTGGAGTTTAGTCAAAAGCTATTAAATATCTGTACTCGAACTAGGAAGAGTTGCTGTTAAGGTTATTTTTGGATAAACATAAAGCTTGTTGATTTTGTGGAATAATACATGGGTAAGACCAGCCTGCATCACACTGCTTTCTCTCCCTGGATATTTTTTCTCTACACCTTTTGCCTTCTTTGTTCACCTTCTGATCGTTCCTTCATCCCTTCATCCCAAATCACCACACAGGAACCTCCGGCTCTGGTTACACAGCACCCCGCTGGACTGGCTCTTCATAGCACAGCAGGGAGGAAAATCAACCCAGCGTAGCATAACGCACACATTTGTACATTTGAACACCCACATGCCTACAAGCTGGGAATATGGAAGTTCTGCACTGACTATATATATATATATAGAGCACTGTCGCTGCCGTCAAACTTCACCCTCCAGTGATCATCTCGCTTTATCTGGCAAGTCGCCACTTACGTTTGTTCTTTCCTTTGATTCTCCTGCAGTCTTGGACGCATAACATATCCAAGGAGAAGGAGTTCCTCCGCAAACTGGTGAAGGCCAACGTCATCACAGACCTGACCAACGGTATCTGAGTTTACACCCATCCACAGTCTCCCTGCGCCATTCCCAAAGGACTACAGAACAGGAAGCTGAGGAATGGACTAACTTGAGAAGAAATGATCCCTCGGAGTCTGGGCAGCCCACACACTGCCGGGGTTTTTATATCAAAGGAGATTATAAATAAGAGATAATACAGGAGGGTTTCTGTGGAGAGATGCACAAATGTGCCTTCTGAACCAAAGACTCCTGCTGACTGAAGCAGGGATGGTGGGGGGTGGGGGGTTGTTGGAATGAGGAGGACTGGATCTGCCTGGTTCCTGGCTCACTGAAAAGACGGCAGCAAGAACGCTCTGCTGGCCCCAAGCGTCAACGTTTACCACTTCAAACCCCAACCCCCCCCTCCGAGTATCACAGGAATGAACCGTGAGAACTGAGATCCGGTGCTGACCCGCAGGAGTTGGTTTAGCTCGACGTTGCTGGTTGACCCGATGAAGGGAGAGAAGACAAAGGAACGAGGTGAGGCTGTGACGGAGTGTGGAGACGGGTTGTGTACAAGCAGTGCCAAACGTACCTCGTACAGGGGAGAGGGCGTCCCCGCTCTCTTTTGCTGCCTGAATGTATTCACTTTCCTCAGTGTAAATATCAAAGATTTTTACTGTGCTTTTTAATAAGCTGCAGCAGCCCACTCATCCCCATCCTCCTGTGTGTCTTTGTCCATTCATTCAGAGTTTTTATTTTGTTGTTGTTTTCAGCTGTCTGTCCTAGGTTCAGAGTTTGTATGCCATGCAGATGAGTATTACAGTGCGACACTAACACTGTTGATCAGAGTAGAGAGGCTCACTGCTTGAGGCGGCGTGTTGCTCTGAGCCCCCGGCCTCTCAGCTTCTCCTCACCTTTCAGACGACAGTCGGAGAACAGGGGCAGAGATCCAGAGATTGAAAGCCAACAGGAGTGCCTCCAGTCGACATGGGGGCGATGAAGTATCTTGAGTGCAGACCTGCCCAGGGATTATATCAAATGCTTTTGCAGATAGATGGATGGATACTTTATTCATCCCTGTGGGGAAACTCACAACTGTACTGTGAGTGTACTCATGTCCATGTTCTGGGAGTTTGAATCAAAGCTCTGAATTTGACCTTAAGTTGGAAGCAAATGTACTCTTAAGAAAAAGAGTGGGAGCAGGTATCTAGTAAATCTAAATTCAGTATTCAGATTCTGTCTAAATGATTTCTTCTAGTAAATTTGTATGGCTCTGTCACATTGCCCATTGTGGCAGGTGATCCCCCCCACCACCCCTAGAAAATAAAAACTGTGACACTGTACCCCCACCCCTCCCCTCTGGATCCTCGTAGTTTCATTCATGTCACAGTACTTGTCTCGATCACTTCTTCTCCAAACATGCAGTGCAGCGATGCTCTGCTCCGTCTCTGTCCGATCCGCCTCCATCCTCCTGTTGCTGCAGAGTTTCTTCTTCTTCTTCAGTTAATGGTCAAATCATGAATTGTAGGATATAAATATATATTTTTGTTTTTAGGGTTATTTTAATTATTTATTTTGTTACAAAGTCCCAACATTTCGGTCACAGGTGGGCCTTCTTTCTGTTACAGATAGTTTTGTGTATGAGAGTTTTGAGTTCACCGCCACGTGCTTCCTCTGAGGCTGCGTCTTGTTTTGAGTTTCTGGCCGAAGCAGCATCGTCACTCGGTCCGTTTTGAGTTGGCTCACTGTTACGGTAAATGTCCGCAGCCTTTTGTTTCTGAGCTTTACTTTGTGTGTGTTAATAAGATGTGCGCATGCTCTGTGCGACTCGGGAGTAGGACTAAATATGATTATGCTTTTGATTCAGAGGACCTGTGGGTGAGAACTGCCAACCTCAGACCGACATGACATGCTGATCAGGCCTTTGCACTTTGCAGAGGTTCTGCCTCACGCCTCTTCAGTGTTTTCAACGTACAGTGTTCATTATCACAATCATTTTTGCTCCCTTTTTTTTTTTAAATCAACATGAGAATGTCAATATGTCACCACCTGTCATAATCATATGAATGATCAATCAGCTTTATTTTGTGATGGTGCATTAAAGGTCTGCTTCACCAAAGCAGGATTAGATTTTTGTTGTTTTCTCTTTTTCTTTTTTTTTTGTTTTTACAGGGATTTCAACTGTTTTTTGTAGTTTTTTTTTTTTTTACTTCCTGAGAAGTGCATATTTACTGTTTGTACACAAACATAATTCACACATGTTTACCTCCATTTGCGGTAAGCTGCTCTCATTGCAACGTCCACACTACTCCTGTCATAAGAAAACGTTGGGATCCTGCAGTCGCATGTCCTGCCTGGTCCTATCAGTACATTTGGGTCAATCAAACAATCACTTTTTTTTTTTTATTCGGGAAAAATTAAACCTTGTTGGGTCATGTTTTTTTCTTTCTTCTTTATTATCTGGTTTTGAATAGTTTATTTCTTTATAAGAGCAAATGTACAGGGAACGGCTGACCATTGCACGATGCTGAGGTGCTGACTGTGCCGCCTTGCACCTCATCACTTGGAGCCGTGTTACGGGGAGTGTGACGATATAGCGGCAGCCGATCCAATGTCGGCCAAGGATGTCTCGCTACTCATATCTTTGCTTTGAGTCATGCATCGTACACAGAGCTGAAGCATCATGCAGATACTTTTGTATGTTGTAGCCCATAAAGTACAAATTACAACTTAAAAATGGTCGATTTGCAGCGCAGTGATGAGTTCACCAATCGAGCAGAACCCAGAGGATTAAATACTGTAAAATTATAAGTTTTTTTGTTTTTTTTATTTTGTTCAAATGCTGGATAACTTGAGATTAGACCCAAATCGCCTCTTCTACTAACCTGTTATGAAGCAGAATGTATTCGCTTTTGTCATTCATTGTATTTATGAACCTTTATCTTTAACATTTCATTATCAGCGGGAAATCAAAGTGATCAAAAGTGTTAATATTTCTTTTTTGTACACAGTTATAAATGGCTTTCTGCAACTCAATAAATACATTTGTAATGGATATTTGCCTGTTCATGCGTTATTCTGTGGAACATGTTTTGGTTTATTTTTTGCCGCCCTCTTACTGTATATACATATTTCTTTGCACTGTGACTTCTCGGTATGCACAGTAAATATTTTTGATGTATTTAGTCTACTTTTTGTTTCATGTTAACAGTCGTACTTTACGCTTCATCTGTGCTTATGTTAATGTGACAGCGGACGACTGTTCAGACAATGAGGTCCTC
>OMNM01048588.1:26860-37265 GCA_900302745.1 Parablennius parvicornis
GGATGGAGCAGCTTGGAAAAGGGGATTTCCTTTCTGCACTGTCTATCTCCAACCTGCAGAGCCAGGGGAAATCATTTTTCACCCCTCAGTCCACCAGACTTCCTCACTAAAGTACGCTCTTTCTGTGTGTTTATGTCTTTCCGGCTCTAAATCTCCCACTTTTCTACCAAACTTCACCGCTATCCCCTTTCGCGTTTTTCAGCTGGCTGTCTGTTCCCTCATCCGAGCCGTGCATTTCTTCCTCTTCACCTGCATCATTGCGGAGTTGGATATCTCGTTTCACTTGGCATCACAAGGGACCCATCTGTGCTCCCACAGCCACCATGCAGGACTCCAGCAGCAGTCTCCAAACACTCACCGCCCTGCAGCATCGTCATAAACCAGAGGAGGGCTGGCTAAGAATGGGTGCCAGTGAACCATCCAGCTGCAGGTCGCTGACAGTCTTCGCCGGTGTGAGTTGGCCGGGGACGAAGCACCGAGGGACCCTTAAAGTGCCTGTGGACCGTCCCATCCTGCTGTTAATAATGGGGTGCCAGAAATGTTTGAGTCACACCTCACCGCTCACCAAAACCGCTGAGCCCTGTCGACTCCGGGTCCATAGACTTGCTCCCCTCCGCAGGGTGGGATCGATTGCTCGCTCCCAAGCAATAGGAGAATATTGGCCACCTGGGATCTACCCTAAGGCAGCTGGCTCGCCTGCTGGCTGGAGGCGGTCACTCCTCGTCCGTCCTGCAGACGGAGGTATGAGCACGCCTGCACCTACTCAGCCGACGGGCCTTTTATTCTCTGCGACAGGTTCCCCCGCCCCACCTCCTCCCTGAAGTGTTGGAACGGAGAGGCCATGACCTCCGGGCCTGAAATTTAAACTCCTCGTAAAAAAAAAAAAAAAAAAAAAAGAGCTGGGAAGGGGAGCGAAAACACCCATTCAGACACCATTTTTTCCTGCTTGCACTGTTTACTTAATACTGGGTCAGCTGGGACGAGGGAAAACAACTCTGCCCTCCCTACACCGCATCCCCCAGTCTGTCAGTTTACCTTTGTCTCTGGATGTGACACACCTACAGGCCCTTCGTGCTCCTGTAGCACTGACACAGTCCAATAATAACTCATCTTTTATGGTAACAAGGATGTTTTTTGTTGTTGTTTTTGTCCCTCCAGCACCACAGTGGTGTAAAATCCTGATTGGAGTTCAGCCTTAGGGGGCCTTTCTGTGTGGAGTTTGCATTTTCTACATGTGTTGCATATTGCCTTATCCTACAGTTTTAACACATCCTGCCTAGAAATTCATATATTTTAAGCTGCTCTGTTGTCATACTTATGTCCTTCATTTTTTACTATCTACAATAATTTCAGTGCACCTCTGTGTTTATAGAGAAACAATATGTCACAATAGACGCTTGAAAAGTCTGAAAATTTTACTATAGCAGTTTCTCCAACAGATGTTATTTGGTGAAGAGGCAGATACAAAGTCAGCTCTTAGTCTAGGATCATCTGAGGGAAAATATCCACCCAAGAGTCCAGGAGAAAGTCAAAGACACATCCCATTTTGAGAGATGAAAGGCTTTCCTTCCTCGCCCTGATATTCCCACTTGTTCATGCTCCGTTCTGTCAGTGGGATGGATGGCTCAGCTGCTCAGTGATGCTTGCTTTAAAGTGTCATCCTGTATGGATACTGCCTCTTTCACTGCTCTGATAGACAGCTCAAGAATCTGTAAATTCTTTGAAAAACTCATTATTTACTGTGGCTGTTCACATCTCCAGGGCTGTTTAGTTCTGCTAACTCTCCCGGCTGCACTTCACAGCCTTAATGAAGCCACATGTTCATTCTCAGCTTTATGAATTGTTTGTATGCACAATGATACAACAAATCTGAAGGATGGCTCCAAAAGTCATCAAACACTGATGAAGGAGTAATTATCTTTCATTCCACTGCTCTGTGTTAAGTTATTGAGCTAATGTGGAAACATGTAGCTCAATGTTTTGTTCTGGGAGCAATGATGCATCTGAGAGCTGGAGGCATGTGTGCTTGTCGAAGGGGAGCTCCAACTTAAAACTTGAAAACAAACTCAGCATTTTGGAGGGGCCCAGGAGAAGAATGTCACCTTCACATGGCGAGAGCACAAAGAAGACAAGAGAGGAAGAACGGGCCGGGAGGGCAATGACCTGTGGCTTCAGAAGAAACCAGAGAAACCCTTGGAGGAAATAAAGAAATAACCTTTAACTCTCCTTCACATCACATCTGGAAGAGCACAGCCGCTCTCCTCCCTGTCTCCCTCCAGCATCACCACCTTAAATCCAAACCACCCACCCTCCCTCTCCCATCCGGTGCTGAACGGAGGAGGGCTTCGACAGCAGCAGAGGCCTAAACCTGCACCCAGGCCTCGTGAAAACCGCTCGGCACATCCCCAAAAGAACCATTTCATTTTGTGGATCTTAGAGATTTTCACTTTCACCTGACAAATTATTAAACACAAAAATGTTTGTATGCTTCAGAAATTCTGTTTTATATTCTTTTGAGGAAATTAAAAATTCCACCACAGCTGACATGTTAGTGCGGCTTGCCAGAAAGAAAGTCTGAACTAATCCGTGTGTGTGTGTGTGTGTGTGTGTGTGTGTGTGTGTTTGCACATCGTGCACTGAAGATACTTGTGTGTTTTGCTTGCATGGGGTTTAACTGGCGGTGTACAAACAGTGTCATGCTGCAAATCCCTTTTACAATGGTGAACAAGTTCATTGCCATTGCGCATAGTGATGGATGATGTAAACACTCTTAAAAACAAACACACACGCTTCTGAAATCTGTGGTGCTCTCTGCTGAAACTCTGCCACCTGCTTGAGGTCTTAGTTTACCAAGTAATAAACTTCAATAGGGGTGATGGGTTTGCTTTGCACCTCTGAGACTTGGGGGTATATTTGTGAAGGGAATTTAAAATTGACAATTTGAGTTAAAATGTCATGGCATGCAATTGTTGTAGGCCAGATTTGAAATGTTTCATTTTTGATACCTTTGTAAAAATCTTCAAGGTGTTTTAGGAGGTCATTGCTCCCTTCGGTTGTTATTGAGCTCATCCTTATCATCTAATGGTACATTCCTCCATGTCAGGCACCTCAGCTGTGTGCATTGTTGCCTTGTTGGTCCCCGCTATTAATAGAGCTGTGGCAGTGACCAGGGATCCTCCCTGCATTTGTCTTTGCCTTGGTGTGGAGAGCTGGCCCGGAGAGGAACACTAAGGAGGTGTTTACCCAGCCTTTTGTGCTGGCGGGCCGTGGTGTTTGCCCTGCAGGGAGTGCCTCTACTTCAGGGCATTTTGCTGGTGGGAGGGAGGGTGGATGGATGCTGCAGAGCAGACAAGCAGAGAGGAATGGACAAACCTCCAGGGTTGAGAGGGACAGGGAGAGGTGCATGGTTTGAGGCGCTTTCTCACTTGCTTTGGTCATCCGTCAAGCTTGACAGCGGGTGACACAATCGGCTATGGATGCCACTGAAGGGCAAACACTAGTGACAAGGGTGCAAACATCTGTGTGTGGTTGTGTGTGCAGAATGACATCCAACAGGTGGATGCATTCAATCATAAGAAGGTAAAAACAATAGAATATCGGCCTACTGGACAGAGAGTGAGAGACCTGAAAGGTCAGAGGAGAAGCAAAATATCTTGTGTCTAGTGTCTTGTTCCTCTGCAGGAGGGGTTTGTTACCTGATATATCCAAAGACCCACAATCAGTCCACACATACAGGTATGTGTCTATTAGTGTGTATCTTCAAGTGGAATCTAGCGCAAAGCACGATATTTATCAGTCCGGGAGTGTACATATATGTTGTCAGATTCATCTCATTGGGAAACTATTCAAAAATCATTTAGTGACAATAGCTCCCCTCCTCCCTCCCTGCTCCCAGCGCAGGAACAAAAAGACATATGAGCCATGTGGATGGGCTAAAAAACTCAGAGCACTTTGTGCAGCCGCCACCACGCTCCGGTTTCACAAAGTCTGACAGCCAGGCGGAGCGGCACGCTGTTTTTACGCATAGCCTCCAGTCCTGCGGGGCATGTAGACATTGTTTAGTAGCTGTGTATTGGAGTGCTGAAGAAGACTCAGGAGCGGCTCGGTCTCCGATAACTGGATACGGGAGTCCAATGTAAGAGACTTATATTAAAAAAAAAAAAAAAAAATTACTAAACAAGAGACGCGTTTTCTTGGAGATGCGAATTATTTCTGCATAAAAGCGCGACGTGCGGACTATTGAATTTTGAGCCAAATATTTTGGCCGACAGGGAAACATTTTTTTGGTCAGAAATCCAAATCAACTTTGATCTTGCTGTCACGCGAAGGAAGAAGAAGAAGAAGAAGACAACACTTCCCTGTGGTTTTCTACAAAAGAAAAATGTGAGCGAGCAGATTATCCACGGACGTTTCGGTTCAGTGTCGACCTTGACTTCAGTTAGAAGATACGCAAAGCGTGTTGTGAGATATTTTCTCGTGCTGCTATTTACTCATTAACCTTACGAGCTGTTTGGAGGCAAGACCGAACAGGTTACTAAAGGTAAGGAGAGCCATGCCTGAAAAACTGGCTTCATTTCATTAAACGATGGTTTGGCTGTGAGTCAGCAGCGCCAGCAGATTGAGGGCAAACATTTTTAACACTTCTGACTGTTTGACTCTCTTTCCCTTTCTCGCTCTCTCTCAGTGAAGATTGTTTATGTCACCGCAAACAAACTCCTACCTAATTAGACTTTATATAGACTCCAGTTTGGCTGCACCGGTCAGCTGTAAAGTTTATTTTCTTCGTCCTGGAAAGCTCCGAGCGTCTGCAAAATGTTGATCTTAAGAACTTATTTTGCTCTCCTATTTCGCCTTAAACTGATTTGAATTAAAAAAAATATATCTATATATATTTGAAATTAGATTAGAGGATACATTTTATGAACATTGTCCCACGGCAAAAGTGAGTCAGAAATTAAAATACATTTTTACATAAACGCAGCTTCTTTGTAAAAAAATAATTAAATAAAATCATTATGAAAATTAGGAAGGATTTTACGCAAACATCAAAGTTAAAATTGATATAAAAGATGAATGAAAGCCTGAGGCCATCCGTCAGTGCTCAGTCCTCTCTCTGTTCTTGTTCAGGGTGCTGAGGGTTTGAGAGAAGCCGTGACAGGACACTGGCCAGCCAAAAGGCATTTTGGCCGCGCACAAAAGGAGGAGGCGCCTTTCTCGTTGAAGCTGAGCCGCTTTTAGATGGATCCTTCAAGTTTGCTTCAGCCTCAGAGGAGACAGCCAGCTCTGAACATTTGCAAGCCGTGACAGCACGTTATAAAACATGACGCGCCGCAGCGTATGGATAGACCCAAACATGAGCTGCAGCCAGCGGGGAAGAAGCGCCTCTCCCTCCCTCCAAGGTGCGCAATTGGAGCAGAAAGCGCACAGGCCGGCGGGTAAGATAAGGCTCCACTCACATCCTCAAAAAAGTTATGTGTAGAAAAATGATTTAGGGGGACTTCGTGGTAATTCTGACGAGCAGTGCTGGGTGTTTTCATGCGTGATGATCCCCTGAAAGCAGGTCTGCGCTCTTGTCTCTGTGTTTGCTGAGACAACAGTGAAATGACTGTTTGATGTTTGATTTCCTTTCACTTCAGTGGCTTTTCGCGGAGCTCTGAACCTGCCAGCACGCACCTGCCAGCTGCGTCAAGCTCCTCTCACTCTCAGGGTCAGTGCGACCTGGATCTAGTGGGATTTGATTTAGTGTTTATTGTGCGGGGTGTTTGTGAAATGCTGTCTGAGAGGAGAGGAGGACATTGGAAGTGTTTGCTGTGTATGAGGTCAACTTCTCATAATTTATGGTCTGGAGTGTTTATGGGGTGCTGGTGGGAGGACTGAATGGAGTAAAAACATAAATCAGGGTGACTGTGATATTTTGGGTCTGTGCATTATGATGGCCGAAGAAGAAACTGTGACAGTCAGGAACTTTTCCAAAGTGACCCTCTTCTGTGGTGGGCTACAAATCCAAATATCCCATTTCCATGGATGCTGTTATTTTGAACGATTTTAGGCATATATCTGTGGGTAAGTTTACTTAATCTTCCTGACACTTTCAGCTTGCTATACTTAGCTCTCAAGCTGTCAAAATCCATCTGCTTAAAGATATAAAAGAAACTAGACGATGTCTCACTGACTCACACATCTGTAGATGGACTTTCATACTTGTTCAGTGACTCAATGGCCCTCTGACTCACACAGTCATGTACATACAATGTCACTCATACACGCAGATGAGAATAGTCTTGAGGGAGGCTGGCCTCTCTGAGACGACTCTTGCTCTGGTGTATTTCAACATCTCCACTTTGTCCCGAAGGATCTGATGAATCTCTGTGTGTCTTAGAGCTTTGGCATCATCCGAGACATGCCACACATCCTCAGCAGGCGTCCCTCACCAAATGTCTTTAAAATGTGTGAAAACATGTCGTGAATCAGCCTTGTTTTTCTTTCCTGGAGGTTTTTTAAATTCCCCGGTTTGTTCTCAGGCCGAGCGCGGGAGTATCGACTGCGCTTCAGGCATGTCGCACTCCCCCGTCACGCTGCCACAGCTTTCACTTCCTCTAGTCAAAGGTCACGGGGTCAGCAGCCCCGTCGAGGGTCAGGTACGATGGGCCGGCATGTTCTCTTTACCAGCAGCCTGCTGATGTGTGGTCTGGTTTGTTTTAACTGGCATGCAGCTTTACAAGGACTAGCGTGCCATTTGTTGCCGTTTCAGGTTTAACTCTTTCTTGCTCTGATGCTGCTCTTTGTTGCTTGTCAGACTCAAATAGAGTCAAACACTCATATACATAATAAGTTATCATTATCACCATCCATTTATATAGATACATCATCATAAATTATTTTAAATCCTCTGTACTCGCTGAGTCTCCAGCTATTATTCATAATATTATCTTTTTGTCTTTACTTAAATACTCTCAATCATGTTAGGGATTAAAAGTTATTTCCATGAAGCAAGCTTATTTCTTTCTCATCAGGTTTGCCAATAAAATACAACAGCTACATAGCTTGAGAAACAAAAGAGGACCAAGTGGGAAAGAGTACAGTTCAAGAATATACTCCGTCAGTTTAAAATAAAAAGAAAGTGTGTATGATGACTTAAAATACAGATTTTCTTTCTGTGAATTTTGTTTTTCTTTAAAACCAGGCTTCTCTTACCATGCAACAATTTCTTTATAAAACATGACAATGATGTTATCCAGGATGTTTAGGCCTCATTTTGACTAAAAACTTAGCAACTTTATCCAGGTGAGTCAAATTAATGTTTCTTTAATATTGAATGATGCATATCCAACTAAGAAAGCACTTAGAGAGCGCAGACCTCTGCCAAATGACATTTTCGATGTTAAAATTTCCCATCTTCAAAGTGCTGTCATATTGGTAATCTTTATCAGATCCAGATAAAATTTGGCACAATCGAGGGCAATGATCTCCAAGTATACATGTCGAATTTCAAGAGAATCAAAACTAAGTTCTATGAGTTATGATTTTTGAAACTTGTAAATAGGGTTTCCAATGTTAACTTCCAGAATTTTTCCTGACCTTATTCTGGATCATCCTACAGATCACTGAATTTTCACAAGTAAATTAGATGGGATCTCCAAGTGATGTGATTTTTTGAAAACGGCTCAATGATAAGTAACCATTGTATCCTGATGGTTATCCGGATCACTCTCAAAATTGAATCAAATATAGGTTGGGTCATAACACATCTTGTGAATTATTTTTTTTAGGAAGATCCCGTCAGGAGTTCTTGCGTAATCCTGTGAACAGACAGAAAGACAGACCCTGGCAAAAACATAACCTCCTTGGCGGAGGCAATTACACTGAGAGGAAAATACTTTCAAAAGGTACCAAACCCAGGATTAATTCTTAGTGCTGCAATAAAAACTTCCTTGATGGATTTCTCTGACATTGAGGTAGTGGTGGCTTAGATGTGATTTTAGAAAGGTGAACTTGTGTTTGAGGATTCAAGTTTTGAGTTTACACTACCGTCAGGATATCATTGTTCCTGAGCAAGGCCCCGGACATCCAGCAGCTCCCCGGCGCTGCACTGCTATTAGCTCGTGTGTTAAAGGTTAATCCATCATTAGGATTGGTCAAACCCAGATAAACAATTTCCCTGAAGGGATCAATAAAGTATCCACTTATAATAATGATAATTATTTCCTCTGAAGTAAATGTGTCTACTTAAATCATTCTTTTTAAAAGAAAAAGATGAAATAAACAGTGTTTGTGTAATTGGCTTTCAACAGTGATGGATTTTAAGCAAGTCACTTAATAAACTATTATGCTTATTAAAACACCATAACCACCAACCTTGTTTTTTGATTCCGTTAAGTGTCACTGGCATGAAAACATCATCAGCCACATCTGTGAAGATGAAAGTCACGATACAAATTATGTTGGTTTGTAGTATAATTCAAAGCAACCCTTGTTCAAAGCCACTATAAAAGAAAACTACTACAGTGTCATGTTTTTAGTGACATATTACTTTTGATTTGGTCTAGTCACCAAAATTAGTTGGTTGATTCCTTTTGGCTGATTGCTCATGTTACTTTACACAAACACATAGTTGCAGTAGCGTGTTTGGGCTTTTTCCTTCTGGGATCACCGTAGCAGATCATGTGATCCATATGTTTGATATTCACTAGTTTTACACCAGATCTTCACTTGACACAACTTGAGTAGGTGTGGGTGATAAAAAGGCTAAAATGGTCAACATTTGTTTTAAATGGGAGTTTAATGCAGGTCTATGTGTAAAGGTCATGGCAATACCACTCCTGCTCAAATAAATGTTTTGATAGTTCCTAAGTAACTGTGACGAAATACAAAAGGCTTTATTGAGTCATTATCCACTGGAGGATGATGAGGACTTAGATGGTGGTCTGCTGATGAAAGTTTTTACATTCGCAGAGATGAAAAACCAGAATAACTTGATTACTTCTGATAAATACATATACTATCACATTTACAAAGCATCGTATATGGTTTTGGATCAGCAGAGATCGTTTTGAAATTTGAGAATGTACCGCTGCTCATCCTCTAAATGCTGGGTCTTTACAAATGTGGGACCATGTTTTTTTCTTTACCTGTCATTGACTGTTAAATCCAGCAGTGTGGGTGAAGCAGGTAAAGCCATAGACTAAACTAGGACTTAAGTAGGTGTGATGCTTGTCAACTCTCTGGGAACTGGAGTCTAAAAACACAACTGCAGTTACCTCATATCACCACTGGCAGGGTCTGATATTAAATACAATTTTCCAGATTTGCTGTTTAGAAATTAAATCAAGCCCAAAGTCTTATATTGTGACTTCAGTGATGCTGCAAGCAGATAAAAATATACAAAGCATTTGATTACTGAGAAACACAGAAAGTGTGAGTGGAAACACAGAAGTGACCATAACTTGTCAAAATGTTTTTAACCAGCTGTTAAAGAAGGTCTGTGGGTGAAAGACGGACGTGTGGTCTGTGCGGCGAGCCATGTCTTGAGCTGTGTCTCGGCATCGATGTGTAACGTTACTCTGGTTGTTTTGTCCCAGCTCTAATGGAGAGAGTGTAGTGAGAGAGATTGATTATGCAACCTCAAGTGCCACAGGGCAACTCCAATCTGGAAGTGCTTAGAGTACGCAACGAACCACAGTGATTCCTTCGGGGCAAATTGAAGGAGGCATGATCTGACAAAAAGGAATTTCAATTTGTTAGATGTATTCTTTCAGACAAATGCTTCCCATGCTACTTCTGTTTTCTAGGCCCTTTCTTTTTTGGCGGTGGACAATCTCGTGTAGAGACATTATGTCTGTCTCTGATCTTGAACTGCGTTGTTGTTGTCCAGCACTCTGGCTTCTTCAAGTTCAAAAAGCTTAAATTATTCAGAACAAAGCAGTGGTTAATACTTTCAGAGCCGCTGATGAAACATAAAGCAAACTCCTATCCTTATCTGAAAATCTCTACGCTTAAAACAACTTTTTCTCCAAATACAGAAGAATGTTAACTAGCCCAGTGCAATGTTTGTGCTTGTGAAAGTGCGTTTTTGATACAATAAGCTGTATTCTTCTGAAATTAGCGGGTCACGTTCATTAATCATAGCATCTGAGGGCTGCTTTGAACTATCAGGCCGGGTCATTAAACCCAGCCTGTCTGGGGCACGAGCGGGCGACACGGAAACACTTTGGAGAGTGCTGCTTCACCCAGACACAAGACGTTGTGCATGTGTGCGTGCGTGCGTGCGCGACCATGTTTTGTCATTGATGGTTCATTCAGGCTCAGTGCTACCTTGATTTATAGGAAAGAAAAACAACACAAGATGGGAGCAAGTAAAGGTTGTGTGGAGTTGTAGTGGAATTGTGTGTGTGTGTGTGTGTGTGTG
>OMNM01048588.1:37285-54468 GCA_900302745.1 Parablennius parvicornis
TGTGGTTGTTGTGTGTGTGTGTGTGTGTGTGTGTGTGTGTGTGTGTGTGTGTGTGTGTGTGTGTGTGTGTGTGTGTGTGTACTGATGGAAATATACGTTTTACACACCAGCACAGTTGTGTGCTATCTCTTTGTCCTCGCTCCTCTTGATTCTCCCCTTTGTCCTCTTGACAGCCTATAAAGCGCTGCCGTCCTCACAAACACCGGAAAGTGAAATCCTACCCTCTGATCATAGCTCCAACGCAGCTAAAATGTGTTCCCATTTAAGGTGAGGCTCACCCAACCGCTCTCTGTGTGGCTTCCTTTTAAAACCAACTTAATCAGGCAGGAATTTAGGTTATTAGGGTCAGGGACACTGTGAAACAGCCTTAGTAAGAAACAAAGTGAAGGGCAGCGAGACAGTGAGGACGCAGATGTGTCGCATCAGGAGGCTGTCTCTCTATCTGGGAGCTCATGGGAAAACTGGCCCTGCACTGCAGATGATGATGTCCCATCTAATTTACCTGATTGGGTCACAAGACGCTTACAAGTCTGTTGCGTTGTGGGTTTCTGTGTGGATAATTAGTTGTAACTGCACATTAGCTAAACTTTCCAATGACCCTGCAAGCTTAATCTTGTCTTGAGGCTGTTGAACAATGTAAAACTACAGCTGAGGTGGAAAATCCATGCAGCTTCATTACACTCAGTTATTGCACTGAAGTCCTTTTTTTCTCTCTTGACTTTGCAAACATATAGATACTAGCACAGATTTTAAAGCTGCATAAATGGGTTCTTTTGAGAGAGCTGCTTAGGTGTTCTTCCATCATTGAAATCCTGTAGATGCGACAATAGACATCTATTCACTTGTCTTTGAGTTCAAATGGAAAATCTGTCGTCCACTTATTCTGTTCAGTCTTAGTCTCTCCTGACAGAAATGTCAAGTTGTTCAGCTGCAATGAGTTCGCAAGGAAGCTGCTAACTGATACTGCTGTTTGGTTCTCAGTGTCTGGAGTACGGCCTGTTCGTCAGAGTTTTTGTGATAAATCAGTCACTGGCTAGGTTTTAAAAGTATGAGGAAAGTAGAAATGGAAGCGAAATCTGTAAAGTCCTGAACTCTTAAAAGGCAAATAATTTCTTTTGTGGTGCTGAGGGGAATTGTTGTCCTGTGAACGCTTTGTCTCCATCAACAAACGTCATTCACATTACATAGTTTAAAAATATGAGTATATGACTGCCGCAAGTTTCCTAATTTATAAAAGTAAATTAATGTACAGCCAAACTTTCTCTAATATTTTCCACATGCATACATAATTATAACAGAGACAAAAGTGTGCATATTTGTAGTTATTCCCACATAAGCAAGAAAAACTTGAAAGCCTTTTTGTTATTCCTTTTTGAGCATGTGCACCTATGACACTATGGTGCCAAACTGCTGTCACATTTGTGTGTATTTGTAGCATTAATACCCCAAAATAGCTCCTAATTATACTGTGCCACATGCATTTAGTTATTCTAAATCATTTCCCCCTTTTTGTACCCCATCCAGCCCATTTGGGTCTACCCATATTTCCCACAATTACAGAACAATCTGAATGTACAATTAAAATTCATGGTAAATTATCCTTCTTTCTATAATGACTGTGTTGTCTGTGACTAAATGTTCAGTTCTATTGACAAAGTGAGCATCAATGCTTTCATTGTCCATTAGAGTCTTCAATATCAATATATCTTTAATCACCAGGATCCGAGCAATATCAAATTTTACAGATGTTCCCATCAAAGTACCAAATCTTCTCCAAGTTTAGTAAAAGCATGAGGTCTTTGAGCCAGAGAGACACTTTAGGGGAACATAATCATCTCCACTCAGCTTTCTCCTCTGTACTAATAAAGACGCAAAGGCAATGCTGTTGTTATTTGTCGGCTTAGACATGTTCCAAATGTCTGTGTCTGCACACGGTGTCAACACAATGTGTAATGCCTCAGAGAGGTGTTTGAAAATAGCTGTCTGGTAGCCTTGAAGGTGGTAACAGGACCAGAACATGTGGGTCAGGTTTGCTGGTGGCGTCTATTACAAGCATCGATGATATTATGGTATATTTTTGAGCGTTTATATTTGGTGAAATATATCTGGTGGACACCACTATTAAAATGCTACTGACAGATTGATGCCAGCACATACAATGCGAAGGAGGTGGGAAATCTATTCAGGAGATTGGTAGTGAGCCTGCCAGCAACAGTTACAGCGATTACATGAACAGTTTACTGAACATTCAAGTGGTTTCTCGCCATGAAAAGAACAGAAAGGTGAAAACAAGAGGCAGAGGGTGATGTTTTTCTGTTAGCTGGAAATGTTAAAGTGCGGTCTCACATCCTGAAGCAGCAGAATTACCGAGCCGCTGAGATGACATGGCTTCTCTCTTAATTGCATTTTGAATTTATTGTCATTTGCTTAGTGACAGAATAAAACTAATTTCCTCTCTTGCAGATTCAGATCAGTTTCCCAGTGACAACATGTGTCCATTAGTGAGGTTCATATAATGACAGCTTTCTTCCCGTCTGTCTGTCATAATGATGCCTTCAGGGTCGCAGCACGAGGTTAACGCACTGGTCATGCGTGAAGCTTTTATGACCCATGGAAAAATAGGTTTTATAGTGGTTGTTGTGACCCGCTGATCCTTGCACCTCCACGACCTGTAGTAACTCTATTTTGGCAACCCGAACCTAAACGTGTGAGGGCGTTAATCTGGTACTGTAACACTTCAAACACATTGTTCTCCACCATAAGTGTTTCATTTATCCCACCAACCATTAGACACGTTTCTCCTCTCTTTGTATCCAAAGAGGAAGCTGCAGGGTCAGAGAAGTAAATCACAGCGAGTCCAGGTTTACTATCAGGCAACCAATAAGTTTACCTCTAATAGGTACTTCTAACGAGGCCCAGGCTGTAGTGTTTAACCTTGCAGGTGAAGCTTAAAGGAAGTATTGTTCCAGCGAACATGTGGCTGGTCGGCCCAGCACACACTGATTATTAGCATATTGAGGATGTCACTTGAAATTATTTAACTTTTATTCTCTTATAATTTGTATCTTTAAAGCAACAAGCTGTAAACACATCATTTTTAACAATTTACTGATAAAGAATGAGGAATTCATTTTTAAAAAACACAAACGCAAGAATAATGTAATGTCTTTGAATGACATACAGACAGAACAACTCAGAAATGCAAAAATCACCTGTGAAAGACACAAAAATCCTCCATGGGACTAATATTAAGGTAATTGTGACTCAAACAGAACTCGGACAGAAACATTCACTAAAAGATATACAAATTGACTTAGTCGACGCAAAAATACCCTTAAGAGACACAAAACAAACATGAAATGGCTCTACATTATGTCAAAGAGACTCGATACAGCCGTATAAATGTGCAAAACAATATTTTATGAGTTAAAAGTACCACATAAATACCTACAATTTACAGAAAATTACAAAAAAAAACTAATCACAAAATGACTATTGAAGGCTCCCTATAGACTCCGACTTAAGCAGTCAGAAGTTTATTAAATGCTCTGCTATACAACATTAATTCATTAATTTGGGTACAACAGTAAGTGAGTGCATGACCCGGGCGACACGCAGCGTTATCCATAACATCATTCACACACGCCACTGGTACTTTCAGGAAATGACTAAATCAAGTTAATTTAGCATTTATTTGCTTGTTCTTGTAGCATTTCTGTGCAGGGAAGAGGATTAGTTTATTTGTGGTGCCATTTTTTTTCCTCCTTTGAAATCTGCCAACTGCTGTGTTGGTGCAGCGAAGGTGTCTCTTCCAACATTCTATCCAGCGATCATGACATTGGCTGCCATCTTTCCCTCTGAGCTGGCCAAAATCACATACATGTACTGGCCAAACTTACACACTGGATTGGTGCCTTAAAGCCATTAAAAGACTTTTTGCCTCTTGTGCAATGGGTCTCATTACTACACAATTCTCTCATGGCTGTTTGGTACTAGGCTGATTCATGCTAATTTGATTTTTTCATTACACAGAAATTCTCTGAAAACAAGACCAATGACTTGAAAATGGGCTAAAATATACCCAAATGTGAGTATCCACACAGTATGACGGCAGGATGACATGTTTATGTGATGATTGCTTTCGTCACATCATTCCTCCATTAATGTAAGATTGTGGAAAGGATTTAGAACTCTGTGCTACTTGATTATATGTATAAATACTTTACTGTGGTGTTTTTGATTAGATCTGTCTATAAAATGTAAGAATGGAGTGACATATCCTCTGGAATTAATGCCAGTTCGATTTTAACTTAAACCAAATATTCCACATCTGAATATAGTCAACTGAGTTTAATGAAGGCTTCTGAGGAACAATTGAGCAACCGACGCAGAAAAGAGTCAGTTGAGGATGAGATGTTTCGTCTCTATGAAGGAGCTTTGGTTGTGGTGTTTTCCAGTAAGGCTGAATCCATCCACTGCTCCTCACAGATTATTTGGCCTCCCTGCATCTCTGCAACCTCCCGTCCAGCTTCACTAACGGCTCTCAGAGCTGTCAGTCAGTTAATGAAACCACCTGGCGAGAGAAGCATAGAGATGGCTGAGGTCATACAGATTCACTGCTCTCCTCGCCGTCCTCCTCCAGGCGCTGTGGCGTCCACACCTCTGATTACCTCTGCCCCCTCCTGTGTGGGCTCCACTGCGTGTGTGCGCAGGACCTGTTTGACTAATTAACAGGAGTCAGAAGTTTTCATGTATCTTTCTTGCTGAGGTTGGATTACTTTAGATAAAGAAAGACTCGGGGCGAACATAAGTAGTGTGTGTGGGCACATGTGTGTGTGTTTTGGGGGTGGCGGGACTGGGTTGAGGCCCTGCCTACCTATCTTAACCGAAGCATGGGACCTTCTATCTGTTTCTCATTTTAACGGCACTCTGTGGTTTTCCAGCAGTGACAGGCCTTAGAGTAGAAACTGGCACTAACGAGCAATTACATCCTGCCTGCCTGCCAGGGATTATGGGATTACAGAGTGACCGGCTCCAGTCTGTGCTCTCTTTCTGCACTCTCTCCCACTTCCCCCTGTTCACCCTTATCTCTGCTTTTACACTTCTGCCATTTAATGCTTCACTTATTCTTTTTATTATTTGTATTTCCCCTCAATGCTAAGCAATTTCCTCCTTTTAATTCTCCTGACTCTTATCATTCTTTTTTCCTCTCTCGATATCATTCAAAGCTCCTCCTGTTGGCTTTTCTTCCTTTGCCTCACACAGTTAAGACATGATGGGGTTAACTGCTGAAGAGTGAAATTGGTTTAGTCGTGAAGGGGAGGAAGGCACACTTAACAAGAGAAAAATACATTTAATGTGTACGTCATTGCAAATCAGAAGCATGAAAGTGAGAGACAGGAGGGAGAAACGAGAGAAAGTAAAGCACGACCAGAAACTGTTGAAATGTTTTCATACGGTACCAAATCACATCATAATTCTTCGACTGCTCTCTTTAATCCATTGCCAGTCAAACTAAAGAGAAAGCTCCTGTGTGACATTGTCAGGAAAACACATTAGACTGAGTCAACCCGGTGATACATGCAAGATTAAAGTGAAGTTACCAAACCAGTTTTCACTCTCCTCTTGATGCATATATGTGGAGCTTCAGGGCAGGCAGATATCATCACACTTGGCTTGGCGGGACCTCCCCAGATTTCTGAGTGTCTGGTAGTGATCAGGCAGCTCTCCTGGTGTTCAGCCTCTCTCTCCTGCATCTCCTCTTACACCGCAGGTGTCTTTTATTGAGCCGGCAGTGATTTACCGCACTCTTGTTTTTCTCCTTGCTCCTGCAATCAGGCACCATGGTAGTGACAGGTTAAAGCTGCGGGTCAGAACATTGCGTGCACGCGCACAAGGCCGAACAGAGCGCGTCACTATCAGAGATCATTATCCCCTTTCTTTCTTTCTTTCTTTCTTTCTTTCTTTTTCTTTCTCTCTTTCTTTTTCTTTCTTTCTTCAATGTGTTAGGTTTATGGATCTCTTGTGTCTAAAGGTCAGGTCTGAGGTTACAGAAGCCGCATTAATTTGTAAGACGGCAGCAGCTGAACAAATTCGGTTTAGTGGTAAAAATAAAAACTTTTTGTGTCTTCCTTCTCTCCAATGCATTTGGACTAATGACCTGATTTAACAACTCCTTCTTAAATTGTGATTACAATTATACTAGAGTATGCAGTGTATGTTAACAATATTCAGATTTTTTTTCTCTACATATGTTTGCAATTTTCATTTGCAGGAAAATAGAAACTGTGAATGATGACTTCCAGGTAGCTCTAATGAGCTGTTTGGATTTGACCTCTGCTTTGTGGTTCTAGCAAATTGTAGGTGCTGTTTACCTCCCAAATCACCTATTTTTATAGTACAGTACATGTCTTCACACAGTCTGGACTGAGCATGCAGTTACTATGGTTTGGTGGCTGAAGGCCTGACTGCAGTGGCGAGTAATTTTGTACATATTGTTGTTCAGTGCACCGATGTTGCTTTGATTGTGGGAGCTTCTTTAAAGTGATACCTTGATCTTTTACCTCATAAATTCCCTGACAAAAAAATCTATGTGCATGCTCGATGAGCACTTAAGCTCTATTTGGAATAGACAACCTGCTCCTGTAATATTATCTGACTCTGCTTTATGGGTCACTCCTGCTTCTGGAGAGTTTATCCACTTAACTAACTGTGAATGTCGACTTCCGTGCAGAGGACCAACGAACCAAATGAGAGGTGACAAGTAACCCCCTCACACTGCTGCAGTCAGGCTGTGCCACTGGACAAACTGAAGGCTTTAATCAGCAAAACAAGGGGGCAACACATGTTTAGCTATCTAAACACACGGAGAAACATGCAGCGTTGATAGTGAAACTGTACACATGCACACACACACCATCAACTCCTCTGGATCAGTGTCCTGCTCCTTCTAGTCTTCCTTTCTTCAGGCCTTCTACTCCTCCCACCCATCTCATCTCCAAAAAGACTGGAAGCATGGGGCTGTAAACAGCTCCAGAGTGCCAGGGTGAAACGAACCAGCAGACAGGCCCATGTAGACTCCCAGCACGTTGATCTAAAAAAAGGGGATAAACGCTCCCAGCTGTGGCATCATGGGCTTAAAGCGGCACCTCTCCTGAGACCTGAGTGAGGATCTGCAGCCATCTGTCCAGCTTCACTTCACTGTTTGGTTCCAGAGTTGCTCGGAGAAGATGGAGAGCTGCTGAGTCAAGACAGTTTGAATTTGACTGTAAGTCTAAATCGCGTCCACATTGCCTTTTTTTTCATCCTCTTGGCCCAATCGCTATTCAGCGTGTTGCTTCACTTTGCCTGGAAAGTGCAGAATGTGGCATAAATGCAACAACAAACCTTGTCACAGCCTGTGATCCATAAACTTTTGTCAGTCTTTCATCTGACTGCACAGGCAGAACCGCTGTGGTTGTTTTTGAATGTTAAATAAACATAGTGCGCTTCATATCACTGTGATCTAAAAACAAATGAACAGTACATGCTGGAGTATGTTGCAGCGGGTGTGTAGTGTTTCTGTAGTTCAGTGCCGAAGCTATACAAAGCATCTCGGAGATGACAGATGTAGTTTCAAGGATGCCGGAGGCCACTGTGGCCAGAAAAGTTTCCTGTTAGACCAATGATTCACATATCAACAAGTTTGATGGTGAATTTATTTGCATCCAGGTGGAGAATCATTTTTAAAAGGTATATTGTAAAGTGCCTGAAAATGAAAACAAACAGTGAAAAGACATTTAACAGAAAGTAAGAGTCATATTTCATAGTTCAAGTTTTTTTTTTGTTTTTTTTTTTTATAGTTGGGCTATAAATACGAATACCTGAAGTGATATTTAGAAGGGAAATCTTGGTACATCAAAATAGTTCTGGAGTTTGTTATTCCTAATTAGAATACGTTTACTCCTATCCTCATAAGTGGATAACTATAAAACTCAAAACTATGACAAACATGATACACACATCTTCTACTCATGTCAATATTAAATTGAAATTCCTTTTGTAAAATGTGGACATGAGCTTCAAAAAACACACTCAGAAACATTTGGAAAAATCAGAAGAGTTGAGCAAGTATCATCTCATTGTAACAGTTGTACAATCATGATTTATCGTTCAGAGGCCACATACCCACAGTTCATTTCAGTTTCAAAAGAGTAGCAGAAAGCCTGGTGGCCTATAAATTAGGACAGCACTGAATTTTAGAGAAAATGTTCACATTTCCCAAAGTCTGTTTTTTACTAAACAACCCGAGACTTGATATTCACGCTCTCCTGCGTACAATTTTAGTTGCTGCTTAACAACAACAAGCTCATCTCGTATGCCTGATTTACAACCTTGGCTGGCCAGCATTAGTATTTTTCGCAACCATTATTTGAAATAAAATGGATAGATAGAAATCATTCGCTGGCTCTTGCTTGTCTGTTTTTCAGAAATATATAAAGCTCTTAGATAACAGTTCATCTACGGCTCCTGAACAGTTCTGAACAAACTACTAACGTTTTTCTATTCCTGAAGTTAATGCTCAAATATCATTATAAATGTAATAAGAACCACATAATTGCAGGTGAGCTATTTGCAGAAAGTCAAGGGAATGTTCAAGTTTGGATTAAATGGATGAAAGGTTTCATGAATCCGAATATTTTTTTTGTTTAAAGTTTGTTTTTTTCTTTTTTTTTTGTCCACTCGCCTCCAACCAGTCTCCAAATACAGACTTTTTTGTATTGCCCCCATATTTCCCCAACTGTGATGATAGAAATGTCCCAAAGTGGGGGACGTACTGCCCTGATGCAGGCCTAGGGGGTAACTTTACAGTTGGTTACAACATAAACATTTCTTCTTGAAGACTGGCATGGTTAAATGAGTGCAGTGTGCTTTAATGAATGGTATCGTTAACTGTGTGACATAATGTAAGAGCAGATGGAAATCTCTCCATAAACTTTACACACCATCATTCATAGTTTACAGTGAATGAATAATATCTACTCCTTCTTTTTCCTGAAGTAGCCACTATAGGACACATAAGACTCTACTTCCTGTCACTATTCTTCATGGGCTGGCTTTTCATGTTTCTTTTGCACCAACATCAGATGGAAGAAGAATGGACACTTATGCAATCTCATCACATCGACTTGCTCCTGTTTCAGGACTACGTGATGCTTTGACCTTTGCTGAGTCTGACTTTTTTGGGGCCACAACAAAGCACAATGACCTCATGTTATGGCCGCTACACAGCGAGCACAGTCCTCTCCCTGCACGTACTATATATAAACATCTGCAACCGTAACATCTCTTATCACCTGTCCGGCATCTCTGTGGCTTTTTTTGTCTGGGACCTCCGTGAAGTGCTCTCGCTATGCCTGGGTCCCCCCGCTTGTACCTCTGCCACAGGCGTAACCTTGAAGAATGCCTTTGACAAGTATATCGCAGATGCTGCCTTTTGTTGCCGGACTGTTTGCAGAGACGTATGAACAGACAAGCCGACACTAGCCACGCTGTTTGGCAGCAAACACAGGTCTTTTACTGAAACTGCAACAAAAACACTGTCCTCAAGCACTGAGGACGTGATTTATGTGACATGTGAGGTTGCTCAGGGGTTCGTGGGTCTTTCTTTTTTTTTTTTTGGTTTATTTATTTATTCTTTTTACAGTATCTGGATAATTGTGAATGTATAGACCTCATATTGCCCGCATGTTGTGCCTTTAGTTTATGTTACCCTTTTCAAAGGAGTTCTTGGAGGAGGAAACCCGACAGAATGAAGCCTTGTTCTTGGTCTCACATTCCTCTCTTTTCTCTTTCTTTCCAGGTGGGACCAGATGGAGGGTTCGGAGGAAGGATAGACAGGAGATTACTTCTGTAATGTCGGCAAAGGCCAAGGTTTGTCAGCTACACACATCACGGCAACAGGAGTACCTTGACACTTTCCTGTCGTTTATCTTCAGGTCTTCTTTTCAACCTCTGTCCTCCATCTTAGTCTCTCACCCCTCCCTTGATAGGAAATCATCTCCTCTACAAATAACTTAGCCTGATAGGTTTTCAATTTAGCCGTGCAGCCCACAATGAAGCAGATGATGAGTTATGTGTGGGTATAAATTGTTAATGGAATCCATCCCTGTAAATCTCTGAACCAAGCTTCTTCATGGAACCCTGTCTGCACCGAAGCTCTCTGTGCTAAATTATGAACTATCGGACAGGGCTTGATTTCCCCAGGAGTAAGTGGTGACTTATTTGACTTATGCATTACTGAAACACAAGTGAGATCACTTTTAATGAAATAGGCTTAAGACAAAGTACTGATAATGTTGATCTGAGCTTTTGTCCAGCAACATTCTCTCATTTTGAATATGGCTAGACACACAATTTTTCTAATAGAATAGGATAGACTAGAATATCTAGGCTAGATAAGACACAGTGTGAGACACACAGGGGGCAGACAGACACGGGCACCTGACAGTTTTTACCACTTTTTACTCTAGTTTTATTTGTTTGTTTATTTATTTATTTTTTTGCATACTTTTCAATGTTTTTGTCAATTTTTAACGTAGTTGTCCGTCTTAATTTCATGTGGGTTTTGAACTGGTACCTGGCCATGTCTTGGACAGGGTTCTGGACTATTTTTGAACTGATTTCTGGATTATTTATGGCGTAGTTTGTGGCCTCATTTTGGACTGTTTTTGGTCTCTTTTCAGTTTGCTGAAGCCTGGTCTTAGACTTATTTTGGATAGGTTTCTTCGTCTAGGTTACATAGCTTCTTTTGGAACATGGATTTCCGATTCAACACTTTGCTTTAGTTGTGTTGTTTTGAAGACATCCCGTCCACCATCTAAGAAAACAAGGTTTTACGACATATTGAACAAAAGAGGCATTTGGTTTCTTTATTGCTGGTGCAGACTAAAACAGAAAAAGTAAGTCTGGATTTTGAGATATATCTGTCATGTAAACACAAACCTGTTGTAATGTAAACAAGTATATCTGTTTATACCAATCTTTGCAGTAGAGATCTGCAAAAGGAATGTTTTGGCTCCATTTCACCAAATGAAACTTGTCTGAAGCCACAAAACATAGTTTTAGACAACTTGGCTTTGCTATACAAATTGTAGGTATGTTGCATTTATGAATCTATACAGATGCAATTGAATTATCATTGTTTTAAGATGTTCAGCTAAATTGTAATATTAACCTCATGTTATTTGCTAATTCCTCTCTCCATATTAAACATATAGCTAAATGAGTATATCGAAGTTCATTTAGATAATTTATTTTTCAGGGTGAGAGTTGATTTTCTTAAATTAGATATTGTTGATGTTGTTGTTAGTCTGTAACTTCTGGACTTTTTGTAGGTGTTTATTTGAAAGTCATCAGTCAGATTATGACTTTTCTGTTGCCTGTTTTGCTTTTAAATCCACTATGAATATCAAACTGCAGTGATAAACAAGACCTTTTTGACTCCAGATCAGAGCCTCGTGAATTAACTACTATCTTTAATAAAAGAAAATACTTGCTGTCTACACAGTGAGCCACAGATTCCTCCTTTGTCCTTGGCACCTCTTATGTCCTCTGTGTCCTCAGGTGCTGCTGTGGGTGCTCGTGTCTCTGCTGCCTCTCGTGGAAGGAGCTCATATGAAAGCTGGCGTTGCTGGTGTGGGATCAGACTCGGGCCATGCAGTGGAGCTGCTGGGAGGCCAGGAGGAGAGAGAGCTTCCTGTGACGCTGCCAGAGGTGCTGGAGGACAAGGAGCAGGAAGATGATGGCGACCCCTACTCTACTTGGCACACGCTATATGGTACCGAAGCTCTTATGAGAGCATAATTCATAACACGTCAACTCCTCTTGGCAGTGTTAGACTAGAAAGAGACTTGAGTCTCGACGTCTGCTTTGTGTTTCCGTCATGTCATTTAAAGTTGTTTTAAATATAAAAGTATAGGCAAAGTTTTAAACTATATTGAAGAGCACTTAACTTAATATTCTGTTGACTTTCTCTCTTTCCTTTCACTTTCAGACCCTTTTGTAGTGGATGAAATGGATGATCATCCCAGAAGCCGCTGGGTGGGGCGCTCGCCACGCTCCTCTGACCCCACAGAACCTCAATCGCCTAAGAAAAAGAAGAAGAGGAAGAAGAAAGAAAAGGAGGAAGAGGAAGAGACAGGAAGAGGAGACAGAAAGGGTAAAGGTAAAGGCAGGCACCCGAAGCAGAGCAGCAGGGACTGCAGAGTGGAGAAACGAGAGATGAAGGTCCGGGATCTGGGACTGGGGTTTGATTCAGACGAGATTGTCCTGTTTAAGTTCTGTGTGGGCTCCTGCCAGTCCTCCAGAACAAACTATGACCTGGCACTTAAGGCTCTGCTGGAGAACGGCTCGCTGCCTCGCCGCACCGCACGCAAGGTCAGCAACCACCCCTGCTGCCGGCCCGACCGTTACGAGCCGGTTTCCTTCATGGATGCCCAGACCACGTGGAGGACCATCCAGTCACTGTCTGCCGCCAGCTGCATGTGCATGGGCTGAAGAGACGCACCAGGGAGAGTGCGGTGGAGAGATGTCACTCATCCTGAACAAAGGCACACTGTTCACGGGAGATGCTCTGTGCAGTGTGTCCTGTGTTTATTCACTGACCAGAAGGGGGCGCTCTTGCACAGTGAGAGCAAATGCATGGATTGGCGCCCTTGTTTTCCTCCCGTGGAAAGTTTCCTGTTGAGGAGGAAGAGGGCCGGGTGCAGCTGGACAATTGAGGGCCAAGGTCACAATCGGAGACCGAGGGGGAGGTCATCAGGGAGCCTCAGTCTGGATTTATTGTTGCCTCATCAAAGAGTGAATTGTTTTTACCCAAACAGCTGGTAACTAATGCGTGATACTCGAGGCTGAGCAATACTCATAAAAAAAAGTCTCTATTATGTGGACGTGTTTTGATTTAATATGAGCGAGACCTGAAAGCTGAAGCTCCAGAGATGCAAAGAAAACAGAGTCAAAGGACTGCAAACGCTTTTCTGGCTAAGACCAAACATATGGACACAATGTTCACTACCGACAGTGAAGCCGTCTCTTTCCAGGAGCTCCATATAATGTTTTCTCTATACACCAACTTTGCATTGTAGCTTTTCTATGTTCAGGTGAACTCAGCCAAATGGATGCCATGCATCTTCATGTATTACTGTATAAAAGTAAGATATATTTATTTCAGATAAATTATTTATTTATTATGGCTTCATATGAGAGCTGTTTTTATGAACTCTATAATGACGATATATATCTATTTATTGTCAGGATTCACATTCCTGCTGACAGTAGATTCTGCTGGCTTACAGTATCCATACATTTTGTTCTTGACAGATGCATTTCAACCTTTGCCCAGGACAGAAACTCAAACTTGCGCTGACACCTGTTTCAGGGTAAAAATAGACTGGATTTCTGAGATTGGTGGTTTGATTATATGAAGCAAAACAGTATTTAAAAGCTCAAATTCTGGCTTACATTTTATCACTGACAAGCAGATGTGAGAATTAAAGTGACCTGCATTTAAATGATGTGGAATAGTTAATAATAAATTATCTTTTTCTTGAAGGGACCTCACACTTGAGTTTTACAGCCAATCTGTATCATTGCTGTCAAGTGTTTTGGTATTGGAGATGGGAAGTCAGTCTACAACATACTGTTCGATCAAAGCACACCTTTACACAACAAGACCTCAACAATTATTCACTTCAAAGTGGTTCAGCAATTCATTAATATACACTCTGACATTATGTCACTCATAATTATGATTGTTGTTATTATTATTATAGAATTTTATATATTTTTGTATGGCATTATCCTCGAAGGGAATAAAAATTTTAAACATAAATATGGTGTTCTGAGTGTCTGCACAACCACTTTGTTGAATCACCTCCATATTGATATTTTGCTACCAAGAAACACCTCTGCCAATTTTTCAACTCAATTTATACTAACTTATACTGTTGCGCCACCTGCTGGTAGCTTCAGCCAATTGTTTCCACACTAAGGACCAAAACTCAATCACTGCTGTCATGTATGGGAAAACATGTCCAGGTGTAATCATCCATCCAGCCATCCAACCAGCCAGCCAGCCATCCATCCAGCCAGCCATCCAACACGAGATAGATACAATACAATTCAGGATGCTGGACTATGAACAGAGACCGTCCACCAGTCCATCATTTAATCAACACACCAACCTAAATTCAACAGTTTTCTGTCATCTGTTTTATTTTATTTCTCTGTAAAGACTAACGGTCACATCCATCATCAAGTCATTGACAGTAATCATGTTTTGTTGTTTTTTAAGTTGACAAGTTTTTATTGGCCGTTTACATAAAATACCAATGTACCATATAAATATTTAAAACATTCATGATGTCTACATTAAATTTTCCTGCATCATCCAACAAAATTAATGGCACAGAGCAAAATAGTAGCATGTAGAATGAAAAATACACAGCACACAGTGTGACAGCAACACTCAGCAGATAGACGTATTTGTACCCATGGGGTATGGTCATATTTTCCTGAACTTTCCATATTTGGAAATAATCGTCACAGTCCATCGAATGTCCTGTCTGTGCACTTTCTGTTGAAATCCTATTATAAAGACAATTGCAGCCACAGGCCCAATTTAGTTTTGTCAGGTGTCATTATTTTGTTCCAGCACCTCAGCTGAATATACCGCAATTAACCCAAAATTATCAGCTCCTTTAAAATCAACCTTTAGTACATACAAACAGACAGGTGACGACTTCACATATCAAGGTACAAATTCTGGATGATTACATTATGTTGATTGTAATTGCAAATAAATTACCACAACACAAAACAGTCATGATTGCAAATAGTAGTACGGATCAAGTGTTTTTAAAACTTCAAATATTTGGATCACATTCTACATACACTCACATCACCCACGTTTTGCACATTTTTTCCAATTATACAGAGTTATGGATATTTTATTGTTGAGATCCTTGTGTGCAACCTCCCATAAAGTACTCCTTAATGTTTTATCTTCCTGTTTGTTGTACTGGCAATCAAAATCTATTTGTTTTACGTTGTTAGTGTTTGGCATGATGATGTATCTCATTAGACATCACACTGATGTATTTACTTATGTTGGATTCAACACGTGAAATAAATAAAATATAAATAAATAAATTGTATGCCACTGTTACTCTTGGTTCATGAGAAAGTAATCCCCGTTCCCGCCTTCATAGTACTCGTTTGCTGCAATTAATTTAACTCCCACAAACGTTTAAAAAAAACAAAACAAAAAAAAAAAACATGTTGGAGCTTAAAAGTGATTATCAAAGACATTTAACTGACTGGCAGGAGCTCGGTGTGCTGAAGGTGCATGTAACAATGTCTACTCTCCTAACATGCACAGCGCGCCGAGGCGACGTGCTGAGTCCTGGAGAAATCTTTGCCGCCACCTGCCGTTTGGACCTAGGGCCCTCTTCCTCCTCTTCCTCACAGCCCAGGATCGCCGTTGTCGATTCCACGCTAAACGGATGAAAGTTGACCCGGGCTGTGTCGTACTCCCACGCGTGCTTCATGGCAAAGTCAGTAAAGGATTTGGCTTGGACTGGCACCCGGTGGTCAACATCGTTCCTGTAATTGGCTGTGCGCAATGACGCATAACTGGTGTCGTTGCTGTTGGAAGACGGAGGGGAGTTTTGATCTCCCACCCAGCCTGCGTTATCGCCACTACCATCCTTAACCCGAACGACTGTCCTCTTTATCTTCTCACAGCCCTTCAGTAGCAGGTTCTTCCTGCACAAAATGTACACCCAGGGATCTAATATGGGGTTGAATGAAGCGAAGCGGATCGCCAACAAGTCGCTCCCATAATCAGGTTTCCCTCCAGCAGAGATGTAGGCAGGGTCGTAAAGTTGGTTGACAAAGATTCGTACCTGTCAGATAGAAACATGACACAAAGCAACATGTTATAGCATCACTGACAGCAATATTGTGTTTTACGCGCAAGCACAATACATGAAAAAGTACATAAAATATGTTTAAAAAAATTCTTACCACTAAAGGGATGGAGCATACAAGGAATACGATGGTCATGAAGACAAGAAGCCAGAACATTTGGATCTCCGCCGCAGAAGTAACGGAGGACAGCCGGGGGAAGCGTCTTCGCGAGCCTCCCTGCTCACACAGCTCAGTCCTGACAATCCCGGTTCTCTGGTTCATCCCCACCAACGACCTGCACACCGCCAAATTACACACAACCGTCGCTGCGATCAGCACCAGCATCATGCCGCCATACAGAAAGGAATAACAAGCCCCGAGTGGATCCGTCGCCCTCCAGTCTAGAAAGCACCACGTCCCTGGAAAGTGTCTCACGTGCTGTCCAAACCCAAAACTGGGCATGATGCACAGGATGATGTTAACCAGGTAAGTGGCCAGGAGCGCAAAACGCGCCATGGTTCTGTCTATGTACTGAGAATAAAAATAGGCATGATTTATGGCCAGGTATCGCTCCACTGCCATTGCGCACAGGATTGACATACCTGCGGAGCCGAAGAAAAGCATGGAGAAAGAGAAGAAGTGGCAGAGCAGCGCTCCTCCGGGCCACTGGTTGGCTACGTACGTGGCGATTACTACCGGACTGGTAAAGCACGTGCCCAACAAATCTGTGATGGCCATCCCACAGACCAGAGTGTAGAAAGTGGTTTCCTTTTGCTCCTTTTTAGAGATGCATAGCACCACGATGGCGATGAGATTCCCCAGGACCCCCACGGCGAACATTGTTGCTGATGTGACCAGAGACTTGGACTCCAGCCGGAGAGCGGGGAACGGGCTGTTGTGGCCGAGAGAAGGAGGCTCAGAAACATTACTGTCTATTTCTCCAAAATCCAGAGAGCCGTTGATCATCATCATCATGAGGCGTAGAAAACTTGCTCCAGAACTTTAAAAAGGTGCAGCTCAAAACAAGTCAATCAATGCAGAAATCATGTCTCTGAACAGAACATGAAGTAGGTCACAATACTTTGAAGTGGTGTATATTTTATATACATTTATATATATATATATATATATATATATATTTTTTTTTTTTTTTTTTTTTTTTTTTTTTTTTTTTTTTTTTTTTTTTTTTCAAAACCCCATTTTTTTTTTTTTTTTTTTTTTTTTTTTTTTTTTTT
>OMNM01048591.1:0-15000 GCA_900302745.1 Parablennius parvicornis
AAAAAAAAAAAAAAAAAAAAAAAAAAGGATTAAGCTCCTGCTCTTGCGAGAGTATGAGGACAAGCTGTTTGTTTTGTGGCCAATAAAGTCAAACTCAGATCTCAGAGGTGATTCTGAAAGAGTTTGGTGGCTGAATATCTGCTGATTATGAGATTTTGGAGCCAGTGGACACACAATGTTTACTAATTTCTAACATTTATTATATATCCTACAGAAGTCTATAAAATACGATATAAAAGTTAATTGGTTACTTCATTGTTTAATTATCCAGTGAACATTGGGTATATAAGAATTCTGTACAGTATATATAACTGAGATATTTCAAGCTTAAAATATCATACTTTATATTAGCTTAATATCAAAATATTGGAATATTTCACAAAATCTTACTTTTTCTCCTTTTTTTAAACCAAAAGCCATATTGATCACAAATTACAATTTTTTTTTTTTTTTCAAAGCGTCTCTGGATGTTCATACACTCAGAAATAGTTTTTGACTGGACGCTAACATGGCAGATTATATTTTGGTCATCGATAGAGATTAGGTATGAAAAAGACAAATTAGTGCAGTGAAGTTCTCTGCAAGCCGTGGTGAAAATGTTCAGTTTTTATTGGATGACCTTTGCTTTTTGAGACTGTGCTCTTCTAATTTCACTGCTCAAAAGCTAAACTTGTAAAGAAATAAAGAAAACATCAGTTCCTCAGTTATCAAGACTGGAATGGAAGTATTTATTTGTATTTATTCAAATAAATACATTTTAAAAAAGCAGGGTCTACATGTAAAAGCTTGAAAACCACCTTTTGTTAATTTTTTCAACTTTATTGTTATCTGGAGGTTTGCAATTTTTAAACTATACAAAACTTCTATGATTTTTTTTTTCAATTTATATATTTACTGTAATACATTACCCATTTTCCTGTTTTAATTTTGTTACATTTCCAAGCAGTAAGCGGTTACCTTTCTCGGAGGGAACAGCTGACGGCCGTTGAAGGACTTGTGGACGGGTTGGCGTGCGCCGAGGACGAACCTCTTGTTGGGCTCCTGATCTGCGGCTCATGTTTGGACGATGTGTTGAGGGCTGATCGGATGGTAGCAGAGCCAGATTCAACCTCGAAAAGAAATTCACATGAACACCATTATTGAATGGAAATAAAAGACAGATACAGGAGCTACTCAGTAAAAGGTGAACTTACTTTTTTGCTTTGTTTATGATAAAAATAGTTGAAGCCAGAAGGCTTTGCTTCTTTTCCAGAGCTCATATAATGTTTTGTTTTGAACAAAATCTGACAAACGTCATGGACGGAGTCATAAACATCTACTAGTACAAATGATAAAGGTACTTTTATGAATGACACAACAATAAATAAAAAAAAAAAAGAATAGAGATAGAGTACAGTAAGCTATTTGTCTTATGAAACGTACACAAAAAAACAGCTAATGAAAATTCTGACGCTTATTCACTCTGCATTGCAATAATGTAGTTTCATAGTTTTACAAATTTATAATCACAAATAAAGACTTTTAGGTTGCAAGATATTTTATATTTTTTCAGGGACTCTAAATCCGTTTCAGTCAATAAAGCACAACATTTTACAAGCAGTCGACACTTTATTTACTTTCTATCATGCTGCACTACTTTGACCCACAAACGCGTGGTAGCATAGTCACAAGACTAAAGTTAAGTTTGAAATGTGACTCTGAAGTTCACTGTTTATGCACAATACACAATATAATATTGATGCGTCTATTTGAGCCCCACTGACAGTGCTGTTGCACCAAAACAAAAAACTTATTTCATAATAAAATATTATTCCTGGACTTACTTTTGATGTGTTTGGGTTGTAACTCTGTCGGAGAGAAGAATCTACATGAACAAAGACAAAGCTTGTTTTTTTGGGGGTTTTTTTTTTACAGAATGAAGAAAGTTCAGGGTAGTTTTTATCCTGCACAGTGACGACAGTGACACTTTTAAACAAAAAAAAAACACTTGTGTCTATATTCAGGAAAACTTAACGGCTTACAACTGCTTACAGAACCAGTAAAATTGAATCACTGAAATAACTGACAAAAATCTTAATCTCAGCATCTTAGTCAGGAGGCTGATGTCTGTTAACAAGCCAAACAAAACAAAGATGAATAACAGCATTAGTTACGGTTAATGATGGTATCATCACAATGTTATTAAAGGCACCAGACCACAACAAGAGAAACCTCAGCTGGCTGCTCTTTAAAAAAAAAACACAACAACAACAACAACACAGCTTGTCGTCTGGTCCTGGAAAAATTGAAGCCAAGTTTATTCCTGCATAAAATCATCTCACAATGTTATGCAAATGGGAGGACATGTTTTATTTCTGGTAATTTACCCTTGTGATCAGCCGAGAAGCTGACAGAGTGCCGAAGTGCACTTCCATTTAGTGTGGAGGAGGAAGGAGATGCCATTGAAGAGGTGTTACTGCAAAAAGAGACCTGGCAAAGCAGCAATATAACATGTTTAATGGAGTTACTCTTACCATTTCAACGTACTTTTGAAGCCAATTAGAAAATGTTGCAATAGGCCGAAACTGCACACATTTCTTTAGTTTTATCATCAATGAATCACTGCTTTCAACTTGTGTAAAGTAAAACCTCACCGTCAAGTAATTTTCTGTCATCTCAACCTCGAGTCATTTCTTAGAGAAAGTCACAATGATGCCTGAAGGAAACAAAAAAACTGTCTTTTTCACTAAAGCCTTTGCCAGTGTAAAGACTGATATTTACAGACGTGGGGTTTCCTTCACACACCAAGCATGCGCTCATAATGCATTCACCATTGGGCTCAACTACTTCATTAGGTATCTATTTGTTAATTGCAGCTTGACTCTCAATTATCAGGGTTAATTGTGGTGAGAAGATTCCCTCAGGAAATCTAGTGACGGCAAAGCAATGCTCCCGTCTTCAATCAAGCTCCATTCATATGTGTGACAAAAACAAACACGGCACCTAATCATTTCTCACAATAACAGCTCGCAAGTACAAGTTGAAATTTATAGCTCAAGATTAGATTTGAAGCAAATGAAAAGGCCGAAATACCAAAACACGTTGGGGAGCTTAGTGTGGGAGGAGCCGGGGACCCGAGGCCGCGCCGTTCCTGTCCATCGACCGTAAACATTCCCCAAGGCTGTGTGATGAGGAAATCACTCTCTTTTATATGCAAATGTCTCCTTGCTGTGGTACAGTCATATTTAAAGCGTTAACAAATGACTGTTATGGCCCAAACACAGGATGTGTGCTATTAAAACCTGCTCAGGTCCCTCGGTGAGGATAATAAGCCACATTCCAAACACATGCAAACATTGTCATGACGTCAAAATCCATTAACGGCTCAGGTAGAAAGATTAAACCCTGCTCTCTTTATTATGCCTTCCATTTAATCTGCCGACCAGATTAAGAACAATTTTGGGACGCTCCCAAAGAGGCTTGAACTACATCAACTCTGGACCTTATTAATCTTAGAACCGCAGAGTATAAGAATATAGCTAATGTTACCAAAAACGGCGGCTGACTCTCCGTCTCCTTCCGGAAGCGGTGAGGTCCCAGCTGAAGGTGGCTGAGCCTCTGCCTGGCGTCTTCGGAGAGCTGACACATCTTGCGGTGGGTGTAAGGGGACAGGGCTCGTGCCCTCGAGGAAACGGTGTGCTGCTGGTATCCGCGGTCCGCCAACACTCTTGTAACACTGCTTTTCTTTCCTTCGCCGTCTCTTTGAGGGCTACGACCAGACGGCGACGAACAAGGCGAGCGTCTGGACGCCGACAATGGGACAGAGTCTGTAATTCGAGGCTCAACATTGAACTTTTCTTTCCTTCCCTTCAAAGAGACTCTTCTGGTGAAATGGCCAGTAGATGGCAAAGGCTTCTTTGTTGAACTTTGTCTGGACGGGGTGAACGAGGGCCTTACGGGGGAGAGACTGCAGGTCTGAGGGAACAAAGAAAAACAGACCATGTTGTTTAAACCTGGTGAATTTATCCTCATACTTCCCTTTTTAGGTTGACAAACAGCATTTCAGCAGTTTACATGTAATTTCTTAGCCACAGGCTCACTCTCAGTGCGTCCACTGTGCTATTAAACCATCAGCTTGAGTGTTAGAGCAACGACAGTCAGCACTGCCATGGAGACAACCTCTGCAGAATTACCCCAATAACTCTAATGGCGCCCAACATTATTCTCCAATGCAATATCCCCACGTCCTGCAGGTAATGCCAAGCGGAGATAAATAAGTTAAGTTAAAATGTTAATTGCATTTGATGTCCATCTCCAGTCTAATATGATAAAGAAGCATAGCCGGGCTGTAAAACCAAGATAATCTAAATGCTAATTAGGAAAATCACACCACATTAAAACCTTTTTTCTTTTTTTCTTTTTTTTTTAAGAAAAACGATGATGAATAAAGCCACGTCGAGACTGCCATTTCAGAGCGATCTCATTTAATGGAATTAAGAAGAGTAAGCCTTCTTCCCCCAAATCCCTCTCCATCTCGTACTTCCTTCGGCTCGGCACTCTCTTCAGTCTCGGACAAACACTGAGAGAGCGAGACTCATTTCTTCTGCCACCAGTAAGCGGGGCATTGTGGTCTCATGTGATTAAGTATTGCTTTTATACGTTCCGAGACACAGTTCAACAAAAGGGCGGGATGCTGATAAATAACAACAAGGCTAATTGTCTACAGCCATGCAGGTGTATCAGAAGCTGCCGAGCATTCTCAGAGAGCTAACATGTTAGCACTATAGCCAGCTGTAGCGTTTCTGTCGTATTGCAACTCACAAGATAATATTTGCTAAATGTCACTGGACATAAAGAGTAACTGTGCCTAGATAGAAAAACACTAGATTATCAGATAAATTAGACCAGAAGATGCCTGGAATGGCTAAAATGACAATAAAAAATACTTATTCCAAGAATGTCATGCATGTGCATACTCAAAATATTTTCCTAATTTATTATCTTGTTTTCATAGGCTGATTTGTTTTTTATGTTTCAAGATCTGCAGTGAATCTTTATCAAAATGATATTCATTAGAGCATTTTCACCACAAATGTAATGCTTTCTGCATAATGTCCAATAATTTTCTCTGCTGTTGAAGGTATTTCCTAAACGCAAATAATGAAATCCTTACATAGTTTTGTCAGCCTCTCGTATCTACAGTATATCCCTATAAGGGACATATTCAGTTACATCTGCTCAGTACTGATTTAATATTAATACATAATTACAAAGAATCAAATATCATCGTGACAAAACTTCAGCATGTCCTTAAGCGACTTTACTTTTCACTGCAGACATAAACCTGACAGTGGCTTTAATGTGAAAGTCACCATAGAAGGCAGACCCTCCAGATTACTGCATTTCTTGAAAAAACTAACACACTGTGAGAGTCTGACCACAAATTTATTGGTCGTGATTCAGGACTTTTGCAGTATTTGCTGTCCTACTGAATCTCTCTCTCAGAATAGGACATAAACTGTCAGCTGGTGGGCAGGTAGGGAAATACCGATGCCGAGGAGCCATTAGGAGAGAGAAAATGGATTATTTCTACTGTCTGACAGCCACAGTGGTGCTCTGATCCAGACGTCCCCCTGAGGAAGCCGGAGAACACTCCGACAATCTGCCTGGCTGTCAGTGACATCGCATTTAAACAAATAGCTTAGCTTAGGTTACCGCACCTGGGAAATGTATGGTACTGTTTTCGACACAACATGCTCATTGTTGTGTGATGGATCAAATGTGACTCACAGGACTGTTTCATTCATCTTGGTTTTTTTTTGTTGGTTTTTTTTTTTTAGTTTTTCAGGCCACAATTAAAGCACCATCTTCTAGAATTGTCCTGTTCAAACCCACATAAAGGGAGAATCACATTTTATAGACTTAACACATTGGGTTAATGTAATGCGGCAACAGCTTTTCAATAGAGTTTCTACAATTTACCACACGTGAAAAACAGTAACTTTCACCACAGAGGTTAAAAATAAAATTCACTTTGAATGACGGCAAATGATCCTGTCAGAAGAAAGACAGTGATCATCACAGTTTCAAGTTAGGATTCAAGTATTTAGGCACAGAGTGCATCGCCTTGCTTCTCGCTGCAAATGAAGGCTTTCTAAATGTTATTCAACTTTAAGGTAATCTAGATACATGAAAGGAAAGGCATGAATGTCTCTGTCTTAAATATAGGCTGGTGGACTTTGATGATGGTTCAATGGTCAAAGTGTCAGACTTGGTCGCAGGTTCAAAATACAGCAACACTCATGTGCTTCTCCAAGTTGTTTTTCAGAATATTTCTATATTTCCACAGCTGCTACTTGGAACAATAGAGTTATATGTATTATCAGATTTGTGTCGGATTAAGTCATCTGTTAAATTAAATTGTCAAAATCATAATTGAATTAAGCAAAAGCCTAAGCTAATGTATTTTTTTTTTTTAAGTTTACGGTATTTTCATTAATAATTAACCTTTATATTATGATCCTGAAGCAACTACTTGGACCATGAAAAGTCAAAGAGTATCAACAAACCTCCATCATAATTTCTTCTCACCTGAGGTGATGTCGCAAAAATTGTTTCTCGGTGATTAATAGTATCATGAAACGTGAGAAAAGACAATCAAAAGCTTGAGAAACAGAGTGAGTATTTTCTGTTCTGTACCGATTGATTAGATAATTATCTGTTGAAGCAATATACTGAAACTATAAGCACTTTTGGACCAGGCCATGAAATAAAAATACTCTATCCATACTGGCAGCTGAAACATTAATAATGAAGAGAGTCCTTGTACAAGAAATAAAGAAGACAAAGAGAAACATGAAACAAAAACGTCTAGGGAAAAAGTCAAATGTAGTAAAGTTTGTTTACAGACAAAGGTAACACACTGTCTGGAAACATGTTAAGGAACTAACAGGCTTTCAGTTTCAGTTAAAAACTCTCCGCTACTCGGAAAGTGTGAGAAGGTCTTCGCTATCACCATCACAGATCTGCCTGTCTGTAATTATATTTGCAAGGAGAGAACAGATACCCTTGAAACACCATCAGTATGGATAGATAGATGAAGTAGCCATGGCAACAACAGAGGATGGGCATGTAGGTAAATATGATGGCGAGCGAGTGATTCGACTCATTAGAGTCCTCAGGAGATCACGTTGAAGTCCAAGTGTTCCAAACTGACAAGTAGCTCCTCCAATATGTTTACAGATCAACAGCAAACATACAGCACAGGTGTTAAAATCAAGAAATTATACCGTCAAAGTGAAGTGGGATACACAGTTTGTGAGTGCACGCCCTTATTATGAGGTCCAAACCCATGAGCTAAAATAAATAATAAAGCATTTTATTTCTAGAGTACTTTTCATTAAAAAATCTCAAAGTGCTAATTAAACCTGTGGGGCCTAATCTAAGCCGTAGAACCAATGTATCTCATAACAAGGATCACTATTAGACATGTTAAAAGTCATATATATGCTCCATTGTGCAACTTGAATATCATAAACTTCAGTACGAATATCATAAACTTCAAGTTTGACTCCACACGGTTACCCTCCACTGAATCAGAGAAGAAATTACATCAAACCAATGTACTATTATACACCGATAACGGAATGACCTCGTCTATGGGCTCGACGAAGATGATGTCCAAGCTGAGAAGAGGAGGAGATGAGGAACACTGACACAGTGTCACATTCATCTTTGTGATTTTGAAGCATTTCTATTGGTCAAAATGCAGCTGTGGGTGGTCGCAGCAGTCACATTGTGAAGTGTAACAAGATGGCCTTCCCTTGTATTTCTGACAGTGTCTGTAGATTATCTCCACCTATCTGGACAAAGACTTTCTGTGAACTCTTCTGACACCATATGATCACAGTTTGTGGCCAGAAGTCAGGTATTATCATGTTTGCTCATCTGTTGTCTGAGTTAAAACAAACAATCTTTACTCATCTCAACGACATAGTGTGAGTGCTGAGTTTCTGATTGTTAGGATTCGGGTCAGACATTAGGAATTATAATGTGACATGATAGTTTAAAATGCTTCGGAATGCAATTTTGTCATTTACCCAGACCAAACGTGGGGATTCCTGGTCCTTGAGGGTCACAGTCCTGCATGTTTTCAATGCTCCCCTGTTTTCAACACAACTGAATATAATACATGTATCATGATGAAGCTCTGCAGAAAGCCAGATAACGAGGAAATTACCACTATCAGGTGTGTTGAAGTGACGGCACATTTAAAACGTGCAGGAATGAGGCCCTCCAGGACCAGGATCGTCCGCCCCTGACCCAGACCAACAGATTCCATGCACGGCCGTATGCGTGAGTAGGTAGTTGTTTCTATTAAGAGGGACATAAATCTGTTTACACTCTCATGCCTGGATCATCACATTTTTTATGGGATGACACATTATAAAATGAGATAAATGTTAAGGTCACCTTAAAGTGAAGGTTGATGGTGAGGGTATGTTAAGGCAATATTCCTTGTGTGTGTGTGTGCGTGTGTGTGTGTGACCTATGTGTTGTGATAAAAGGACGTACTTACTGGTAAGGCATCCCAGCTCTCTCTCCCATCACTCTCCTCTATGACGGATGTTGTGGTAAAGTCTACTTTAGGGGAGATTCCCTGGAGGGAGAAGAACAATAGAACAAACACAACATCTTTAACAGGGGGATGAAGACAAAGGACAGACGACTACGCCGCCTCCAACACCAATTTACAACTGCAAATCTTCCATCTATGCCTCGGTGGAGAAAAACAAATTGCAGAAAAGATAAAGGCTTCAGTGATGTTTAAATAATAAAGCACTTGAAGAGGGACACCTAAATTGATACGTCGCTCCCCTAAAACACAAACGCATAAAAGCAATGGTGAGGGGGAATGGTGTTTTAAGATATTTAAAAATGGCAGTTGGTGACTCAGAGGACAAGTCGAGAAAAGAAAAACGCCGTCTCCAGTCAAGGAGGGAGACGAGTGAAAGCGAGGAGGAGGTCGAGTGAGAGAGGGATGATATAAGTTGAGGAGGACAGAAGAAGATGGAAAAAAAAGAAAAGGAGATGACGAGTGAGTTGTTTTTCCAGTCTGCAAAGCCGAGATAGTCGACAGCTGCATATGAAAAATGCCATCTTTCAGAGGAATCTGCGACGTCTGAAACAAGACAGCGCTTTGGAAGTGGTTGTCTTGGAAGTGTACTTGCCTGTCATGAGGACAGAAGTGGAGCCTCTGAAATCTCACTTTGAAAAGAATCAACAGTCGGCTCCAGATTTTGAGAGCAAAGGTAATACTGGTGCCAATCAAGCTGGATCGCATGGTGAGCTCCATGTTGCACTCTGTGACATTTGATTTACGTTGAATATGTTGACTGGCAGGAATATTAAGTCAGTGGTATACTATTTAAATGTGGGTTATCAGCAGCTCAGCATCGTTCACAGAGAAGGAAAAATAGGATGTATAAACTGATCTGTATTTATTCAAAGGTTCTATATAACACAAAAACTTAGACATCAGTGACTTTCTATACATCTTGATTCACCGATCAAAGATTCAATGAATAGAGAGCAGCTTACAAAAAAAGAGGAGGACCTTTTCATCAGTATTTCACCCTCTGCTGTTCCGTCTCTGGGACCTGGGTACAGGAAACTTCTGGTGTTTTCTTCCATTGTGGCGAGAATTTCACCCTCTAGAAACCACGCACAAAGAGAAAACATGAACGCACACACACAATCTCAGGTAAAGACCCTGTTTTTGTAGTGTAATGACGAGATACAGTGGGGACTAAACAAGCCCATATGGCACCAACTAGACACGTACCTGGAGGCACCGACTGAATCAGCTCAAAAGATGTCGTGTCAGCTAAGAGGAAGGAAAGAATAAGATGACTATGAGCTAATGATTGGTATCACAGCTAATAGCCTATAAGCCTGCGCGGGATAAGATTCAGGACTGAAAGATGAGGAAGCAAATCCCAGACGGCCATTTACCTTCAAGGAGGTCGGCTACATCAGCAGGGTCAACAACACCGGAGAAAGTCTGGTCAAACAAAGTACAGACCAAAGCCGATCAATACTGATAAGAAGATCTGGCAGACAGGCCAGCATCCAACATTGCCACTTTGTCAAGAGAAAAAAAATACTTTTATCCGGACCTGGGGTGGAAATGGTCAAACTGGAGGGATGCTGGTGAGAATCCTTACAATATCAAAAAGCTGCTCGGTGTCATAATAACCCTCTAACTACAATCTATAAATGAACACTTCTTCTGGTTAATAGATGCACAATGATGCACAATGATGCACATACAAAAGGTTAAAACAGTTGTTCTATTGTTAACATAAAAAAAAAGCTTTAAAATAAACCCATGAGCAATTCTTTCATCTCTCTGGCAAAATCTAGATGAAACCGTCATGAAACTAATAGCAATCCTATGTCACACCCAAGAAGACTTTTTTTCTTTTCTGTGATGAATTGCATTATTCTTACCTTGACAAAGACCATTTTGTGGTGGAACACTAAAGGGAAGACCGGAGGCAAACAGGGGGTCTTCTTGAATTGGCCCATGATGCACACGCTGAGGTAGATATCATTCTTCTTGGAGAGAAGCACTCCCGGGCATGTGATCTGTACACAGTGTCACGTGTTGAACATCTGGCGGTTTTAATCTTTTCTTAATTGACTGTGTATATTTTTTTGTTAATGTTGATTTAAAAATGCAGATTGTTGGCAGAATATTACAGGACACACACCACGCTCATAAGGCTGTTGATATCAAAGCAAACACAGATAAAGACGATTAAAATCCAAGGTACAATCATTTGCAGGTTCTGCCGTGATCAATAGATTGAGATGCACAATATTCATATCTTGGGAGTGTTATCTAATCATTGTTATACCATCATGTATTTGGCCTGATATTAAAATTCCTGATGATAAATCTAAAGATGATATTTCAAAGTTTTTGATGTATCTAAATACTTTTGTGTGACATAATGAAGTAAATGTAAATATACTGCATTTTCAATGTGCACATATTCAAAATTGTTTCTTTTCACATTGCCACTGGACCATTGTGATAAAGGTATATTACGTGTCAGAAATATCATCTTCAGACCAAAAGACCATATTGTCAATGAGTGCATCTACCACAAGGAAATATAATAACTATGGCAGCTGATAGTGTGTTACAAAGTTTAATTAACATGCATGCATTTGATACCAGATTGAAATGTGCCTAAAGGGAACATCATCTATTACTTGTGAAAGTTATTGACTTGCTGTCCGCCAGTCTGGGGAAAGGGACCAGGTCTTTCCCTAGATTGGAAACTTGTCACAATAAGTGGCAACCACAAATAAAAATTTTTTTTTGTTGTTTTTAATATTCATCCATCCTTCCTCTATGAACTTTGGGTCATGACTGAATCCAATCCCAGCTGACTATGGGTGAAGGCAGGACACACCATGTTCAAGTCACTAGTTCATAACAAGGAGAAACACATAACCACTCAATCTCATTTAGATATGAACTCAAAGGCGTATGTGAGGAAACTCATCTTTTAAAATGACTTTGTGTGGATAAATTAAATTGAAACAAGGCAAAAACTTTATTTAGGTAACATTTTGTGAGAGATTCAGGGAGCCACTACAGAAATGAGCTGCAGAGATCTGGCTTAATGTTGTTTCTATGGCAAAGGGTTTAACCTAAACCTAGTGATAGGATTTATTAGCCATGTCGCCATCCACAGCAACGTCAACAGTCAAGGACATGCATGTTGAAGCGTTTGTGTGTAATCGTGGAGTTGTATCTAGAGCACCAAGTGTTGACTGCAGTCTGGGTTAGTTTGTGAAGCAGAAGAGGATGTGAGCGCGAGCTCGAGCTAGCGTCAAATCAACCAAGCTACGAAAGACGCACTACATTTCAACCTAAAACAGCAACACTTACTTTCTGAATCTCCAGGAAAACGGTACATTTCAGAGACTTTGAGGGCTCTTTGGAGGAAGAAAACATGGTTTTACTAGCGCGAGCCCATCCATTCAACTTTTACACTGCTACCAAAACAGAGACAGTCACCAAGCGGATGTAGGTCACGTGACCAAGGAGCAGCCAATCACAGCGCGCGCACGCACGCACACTCACTCACTCACTCACTCACTCACACGCACACACAGACACACGTTCATCTCAAGTAAGGATGTGAAACATTCGTCCATTTGGTTGAAAATGACCTGCAAGAGGGTTCAATCCAGCCCATGAGAGAACCTTGTAAGTGTGTAAATTCAATAAAAATACCTTCTGCTAATAATTTACCCCTTAGGAGGTCCACTCTTTTATTAGTGCTAGCGAAGGACAAAGACAGAACTAAAAAACTAAACTAACAGATTCTTAATCTCAATGGGATTCTCCTGAAGAAATAAAGGCAAATGAATGAAAATGAGCTTGACATCCCTGACTTGACATATAGGTGAACACGATCAATTTATTCTTCATATAGTATGGAGCTTACGCTAGTAAATGTAGGTCTTGGTAATGTCTTCAGTTTGGCGATAAGAAGGCAATAAGAGCAACTTCATGAATAAATGATCAAGTGTTTAATGTAAAACTGACATACTAATAGATATTGTAACACTATATTATGACAAAATCAGTGAGGAAGCACATGTTTGTTTACTTTTTAATAAGAAGAAACAAGCTGCTAAATGGATTTCTCAGATAGTGTTTACATAAATAACCTGTTTGTGTTTTTGCTGCTTTAAATACTTTTAATTGCCATGCAACAAATCAGGAGTGAAACTGTTGTGATCTCAGTCCAATGTACCAAGCCTTCCCACTGTGACAAATGTGTGTGTGTGTGTGTGGGGGGGGGGAAGTAGTCTTTTTGAGATTTGGAGCATCGAAATGCAATAAGGTGTGAAGGATCGTCCTGCCACATGCTTGGTATGTTATCCAAGCTCTTGTTCTTTGTCTGCCGTGTCTTTACCAACACCGCCTCCCTTTCCGCTACCCTTGGCTGTCTGGGATGTCACCTCAGGACTGGAAAACAACAAAAACAAAACATCATTATGATTGATTAATATAGAGGAACAAAGTTCAGAGAATATATTAAAACACACAACAGCAAATAAAGCAATACAATGTTTATTTATCTTAAAAATAGGATTTTTTTTTCACCATTGAATGACAGATGGTCTGTTGTCCTTGATGAGGTTGTTGAGTTTGTAGTAGTCCAAAAATGTCCGAGCCACATTCCTGCCCAGCTTCATGTCTGAGGACAGTGAGTTCAGGTTGACTGTCTCTGGGTGAGAGTTGGAAATATACAGATTTCTGAAAATAGTATTGACTGAGTCAATGCATTAAAGTTAAAGTATATGATCAATCTCATAGTGATGGAATCATTTACTAATTATGCAAACAGTTCCGTACTAAATTATTTTTATACAAAAAATACCGAAGCTATTTCAAAGGGGGGCAGACCACATGACCTCTTGAAGGGAGGAGGATAAACAGTTCATCAGTGCCAGTGCCAGAAGTAGCACAGTCAAGTAACTAAACTAATAATGTGATCAGACAAAGCAGACAAAATAATAAAATAATTACATATTTTCCTTCAGATGTTGTGGTTTGGGGCTGCACTGGACTGAAGAGGTCGGACGTTGCATTTTTAAATGAAACAATACGCATGAGCAAAACAACAAGTCTGACTAAAGATCGAGTGAATTAGAAGGAAAAACATAGAAAGAAATTATTCAGTTAGGTAGAGTGGTTAACTATAACAGGCAGATGAATATAGTTATTTTGCTGCATTGTTATGAAAGCTGTGATAAACAAAGCTTGATATGCTAAGAATTCACTGTAAACTGTTCATGGGTTTTTCCCTTCATTTACCCATGTTTTATTTTGGCCTTAGTTTTTGGATAATGTGATTTATACTGATCTAGAAGAAGCTGATGAAAATCTATGATGAACGCTGCATTTGAATGCTGCATTCAACTCATAACATTTGCATTTGATTTTCTTCACACATTAACATTTTAGAAAATGCCTATTTTCAACCACATACTCAATGAGGTACAACAAATTATTTGATTATTGCAAATCCACAATTCACAACACACTTCTGTACCAGGCAAAACTAAATCAGCTCAATTTCACTCATCTCTGCCAGATGTACAATGTAGGCATGAATGAGGAAAAAGCAATTACTTAAACAACAAGGTAAAACAACATTTAAAGTCCGAGATGAGTGCAGACATCAACCCCTACCCAATTGCCCCTTGCCACATTAAGGGAAATATCAATAACTGCACTGTTTTTATAAAACAGTTGAGCATCTATGAGTGCTGTTGCTAAGTCTGTGGTCATTAGCGAGCAAGTCAAGTGGTGATGTCAATCAGGCTTACATTATGAAGAAATACCGAAACACTGATTTCCAACACTCATCCCAATCTCCAAAAGGGAAGCTATAGTAAGTCCAGCTAAATGACAATGATGTCTCAAACTAAAGTAAATCTCCTTACTGAGGGGCGTGCCCTGAAAAAAACACATCCGTATCGGCAGCTAATCCATCTGCCCAGCCATTCAGACATATCCGCGCTCTTTTTCCATCATCGCCCATCCATACATAACATTCATACCTGGCTGTCCATATAGATCACAACTCAAAAAAGCAAATCCATAATGACTTTCCCTGTTTGTAGTGGCAATGAAGTTCAGCTACCTTCATTCCTCACCAGGCTGGAACATGATCGAGCAACACAGAGACATAATCTGTCACTTCCCCTTGTCATTACCTTGTTTATACTCAGATATGACCTGTCATCTGCTCAAATATCCGCCACAGCTGCTGATTGAAACGCTTGGCAAAAGATTAAAAAAAAAAAAAAACCAACAACAACAAACAAATGCATTTGGTCATCTTTATTTCCTTCAATTTCTTGGGATGATAAAGAATGACCCATGCTACATAAACTCTGGTTGCCATTACGCTGAAAAGTAAT
>OMNM01048592.1:0-26735 GCA_900302745.1 Parablennius parvicornis
TAAAATATTTTTCGTATATTAATCTATTAGGTGTTTATTTAGTAAAACCTACATCCTGTAGTCTTGCGAAACTACCTTGAGGTATAGTGGCAGCCGAGGCGCTTCTTTTGTTATTCTGATGAAAGGTCAAGAAAATATTCTGACAATTTTGCTGACAGTTTTTTTTTCTTATTTTCTTTATTGTACTGAATATTATGTGAACAGTTTTCCACAGCTCGAACAGCTGCACCTGTTGTAAAAAATGAGTGATACATGACAAATGTAATATTCCTTCAAAGTAAATTCTTAGATATCCTCCAAGAATGATTTAACAGATCCCTCAGCCAATTTGTTACATGGTGTTAGATATCTTTAAAGTATACTATTCTGCATGTTCAGAACTATGACAAAGTTTAACAATGATTTATTTAACAAAGCATTCTTACCACACGACAGCTTCATACAATCCCAGCCAGGCTCTCCCTAACTTATGGTACAGGAAAGAAGAAGATGACAAAGGAACAACTGGTTTCGATCAATAGACGGGCTTCTTAAATCCGGATCCTCCTTGTGACCCCGGCCAATAACACTGGACTCCTGTCCTCTCTGGCCATCCTGACAAGTTTCTCACTGGCTGCAGTCAGATCCACAGGTCCATGAATACATGGACATCATTACATGATGAATATAACACAACATATTATTTCTTGAAGATTAAAAAGAGAAAAGTGTTTGTACATTGCAGTTTTTAAGTAATATTTAGTTTTTAACGGTTCCATAGAGCGAGAAGTAGTAGTTTGAGCAACTTGGTAGAAACAGCCATTAATTGTGTTGTAATTATCGCATTTCTATGATAACATGGCTGACTGTAATTTACCACAATAAATCCCCAAACAGCCTGGAAACGATGCTGTTTTGAGACACAGACAAACTGATTGATTGTTGCTGTAGTCATACAAAGTACTGAATGTGTTTGGTGTCTATGTGAGTGAGTTTGTTGTTGCTGGTCACATCCTGGTGTCAAACTGAAGCTGGACATTGGAGATTTTGAATCGTTCACGCAGATATTCTACATGAATATCTTGACAGAAATCTATAGCTGTGGTGATAACTCCAGACTTCTTAACATCTGCTGTTGGCAACAACACACATGACAAGATCGACATGATCTTTGTTTAACCCGAGGGTGTTCAGCCTGGAGCCTTAAGTGGCTCCGTAAATCATATATAAACAAATATTTCATCTTCTTTTTATTTTATTGACACACCAGATTAATTTTTAAAATGGCTTTTATCTCTTGGATTCAAAAAAGAAGCTTTGAAATATGGCTCAATAAATAATATCGAGGAAAGAAATGACTAGAATGGATACAAATAGTTTAGAATCCTGAACCATTTCATTCGCAGCAGCAACAGAACCGCTTGCATGCACCTGGTAAAGGTGCTGGGAGCGAGTGAGATCCCGAATGGGAGGACCTGACCGTCCATATTGGGGATGAGAAAATACAGGGACTAAAACCCAGCTTGCGTGTTGCTGGGTTCGTACCCAGCATCCTCCAAGCTGTAATACGTGCACCAGCCAGGCAGCTGCAGGCCGGACCCGGACTGGCGTCAGGAGCGAGGATTCGGGCTGAGGTCGTCTCTTGACCTGGGCCCCCTCATTCTGCTTGCCTTTTCCTCGTCCCCTGCCACGGTGAGCGTCGAGGGTGACCCTCAGGTCGTCAGAGTCCCATCTTGGCCCCTGTACCGGGGCAGGGGGCCTGCTGGACTGTCCTGCCCCCCGTCACCTGCAAAGCTTTACCAGTGCACCAGAAACCTCGTGCACACAGCGACGTGCTTCCTGTGCCTGCTGTAGCAGAGCCTTAGCATCTGGTCCAAACATGGCTGAAGGATCCACGGCTAGTTTCAAAAGGCAGCTCTCTGGCTGCAATACAGACTGCGACAACCAAAGCTGGCGCCTCGTGACCCAGAGAGACGCTATGCCTTTCCCTGCCCCTGTTACCTGCTCCTTCATTAGCTGCACCATAACAGATGAAACCAGCTGTTGTTCGGAGACAATGCGCCTATCATTTCCGGCCCCCAGCTCACCTACCAGCCTCCGCTGATACAGCGCCAGTATGGACCCTGTATTAGTCAGTTGTGCTTGCACTGCCATTGCCCTGTGTACCTTCGTTAAAGAGGCATTCAACATCCTATACCCCTTTGTTGGGCAGCTAGGTTTCCCCAGCACAGAGCCTGAGGGGAACATGAGGGCCCCCATAATCTGGTCCATTGGTGGCAGTGCCACAACACAGCCCACCGATCCTCTATCCTACATTGCAGACAACCGTCTGCTCGACTTAGAGAATTTCAGTGGTTCTGCTGGTTGGGAAAACCCATCCTGCCTCAGTTCCTCCACATCTGGGAGGAGAAGCACCAGAAATGGCGCTGGCTGCGTCTCCATACCCTCATCAAAACGTGAGCGCGCAGGGGTCTGGCCTGTCGTAGTATCTACCCCTAATGCCTGGGCCGCCCGCCCCATCAGCTCTCTGAATAGGGAGAACTCCCTGCCCCTGTCTACCTCCTGTGCTGGGGCAGTCTCCTCTTGCCATGAAGGAAGGTCATCAGCAGAGTGACTCAGCACATCCATCTTGACCTCTTCATCGTCCTCTTCCTCCTCAGCCTCGATGTTTAAATCAGGCAACATCTTCCTGAGAGGAAGGACAGGAAGGGGGCCAGGCTCCGCCCTTCTGAGGAGTTAAGCCCCAGTGGGCGAAGCAACCTGCTCATTTTCCTCAAACACCCTGTAGCGTGCTTTCAAGGACTGCACAGGAAAAATAAAACAATTAATGCATGACAAAGGGTTCTCTCTCACCAATCTGGCATGATTTATTCCAACACAACACACAATTATCATGTCCATCCTCAATGGGCATCTGTACCCCACAACGTTCACAGTTATGGCCGCCGTTCAACGTCTCGTGTGATCTAGCAAGAGGTCGGCACAATGATTCGAGGATGAGGAAGTGCCGAACTAGAGTTTTGAGATGTCGCGTGTCTGCACACGACATCCCCGCCCCCTCCGCGACTTGGACGGACAGTTTATTCCCATGGCGCGTGAACCCCTCATCTTAGCGATATACCCGAAACGTCTGCCAGGTTACTCACAGCCCACAGCACTACCGCCTCCCCCATGGCCGGGATGGATGGGTAGGCTTTGTACCTATGGCGCGTCAGTTTCTTGTCAGAACAATACGCCAGGCACGGGCTGTGAGAACAGCAACCCCGAGAGAAACTCTCTCTTACACTCGGTAAGTGGTAATGCTGTCTCCCCCAAACACACACAGTTGCATTTTCTCTTTCTTTCTTTCCTTCTTCAGAACGCCAACCTGCTCTCGTGGAATCAAAATAATCAGTGACAGCGGGGCGCACGAGAGCTTTTATACTGTCATTAGCCACTTCACAGGTGGATTGTCTTAAAGCTGATTTTCCACAATGTCACCTGACCCTGTGGTCAGCCCCATACATATGAAATATGTAGTGGAGAGATAGTCTCATACGATGAAGAACAACTACTATCTGCATTTTAAGACAAACCAAAATGTTTCTGTTCAGTCACCTTCACCCCTTTCTTTTAACACAATTGTGTCTTCATGGAAACTCTGTTTCAGTTTTGAAGACTTTAACACCTCCAATTTTTTGTCCTCCTTCAACCTACACAGTAAAGATATACAATAAAATAAAATAAACATCTTGACCCACTCAGTTAACAAACATCAATATCATGGGTCGTCTTGTACTGTGTGACATGGTGGATGGAAACCCCCATTATCAGTCAATATCACCACCATTTTTTATAAATATAAGAGATTTTTGGTAATTTTTCAAATAAGAAAGACTCCTCAACTGGCAGTGAAGATACAGAACAAATATTCACACAGTTATACTCTCTGTACTATACAATCTGTGAGGTATGATACATAAAGGCCTGCAAACACTACAGGAGAATTATCCTCCGGAGCATCGGAAGCAGGGGCTGATTGTCGGATGTCAGCAAAAATAAAATTGTCCCTGATTTTCCTGTGGTGTGGGGTATATTCAGACTGATTTTGTCGGTGGTCTGCTCGGAAGGTCTCGAAAGGAACGATCGGGGATAATGAACATGTTCAATGTTTGCCACGAGAAATCCTGTAGTGTGTGGTCTGCCCTGTGTGGAGCCGAGTGGCACGGTGGGTGACGTCATGTGAACCAGTATGAAAGCCAATCGGACTGAAAGCAACACTGCTGCTGCAACCAAAACCATGAAGTTCCCAACTTGTTAATGTTTGACTTCAAGAGATTATACAATATCATTTCATTAGACAATAAGAGCGGACATCACTGTGATCACTCAGTTTGACTTTATTATTCCTCACTGCTCTTATTTAACTTTATACTTTCCATCAATTTGTTTTGAGGCTATTTTCCCAGTGTGAATGTAATTTGTGTTGGAATATTAATTAATCACCGTGACGGCAGAGTAGATGTGCGCTCCATAAATATCAGACGTGAACATTATTATTCACTCGTTATTACAGATAAACCCTCATGAAGGTAAACAGACATGGAACAAGTCAAGAACAACAACAAATACATCCTTCAAAGCCTCAGTGACAAAGTTTTATTTGATTATCCTAAAAATATCGCTCTGAACACTTTGTCTCCGCTCTGCTGTGCTCTGAGATCTCCAAGTGGGCGGGACAATTCACGCACCAATCGGGTTATTGTAAAAATAGACAGATAATTTTCTAAGAGATGTGATTGGTCAGACGTCTCTGTCATTCTCTGCTCCGGAGTTAAACATCAAGAGTAATCTGCTTCGCAGTACAGAAATCCCAGAGTTAATCCTGAAGTTACCTCGATAGAGGAAAATTGAATTGCGGCAGAATGTTTGTTGACTTCTACAAGCCGTGTTTTACATTGTTGTCACATTTGATTATGCAAGATTTGGAATATTAAGCGTAGCGAGCATAAGCCTATATATATAGTTTTATAGATGTATATGGTGCAGAGCCTGATGCTCTGCTTAAGGATCGGTTAGTGTGTGGTGAGCTACGTAGTTCACAACACACAATACCAGATCAGAAGAGGAAGAACTTGTGCGATCTGTCTTTTGTGATCCTCGAGTGTATGGTCTGTTAATCTGTGAAGATATGAAAAATCCTGTAGTGCGTGGAGGCCTTAAGCTAGAATATGAATGATATTCCTTCTTCTTTCACTTGGAAAACTGTCACTGCACCATCTCAGGGTACGAAATGGTAATGTGAGTCAAGACATCGTACATCGAGTCAAGTCCTGCTTCAGTCCTGCTCATTTCTAAATCACAACAACACTCAGTCATTGTTACTGTTGTTTACTGTTAGTTTATTAGTGAAACTACTGTCTTCTATATTATATCTTAAGGCATCAATTCCAAAACAACAATCTTAAAAATAAATTTAGACAAATTACCTTCAGTATCCTCAGAACATCAGCTCTGAATGACTGAGGTTTGATAAGAATATATTTGTAGTGTCAGTCCAAACTCTGATGTTATCCTCGTCTTATCTTACATTTCCTATTTGTTTGTTGTGATTGAAGTTCATTTATGTCAACCCTCCCACACGGAATCTAAAGGAACATGAAAATGCAAATAACTATAACACACAGAGCCTTTTCTCTCCTAGATCTATAATGCCAAAGCGCATGTTTTCACTAATAACAGCAATTTTTTTGTTGGGTGGGAAGAAATGGACATCACACAGTATTACTCTCTGCAGGCGACTGGATTGGAAACAGCTCGCAGAATAACAAAGTCCACAGCTTTGTTGGAATATCAATTTAATACCTCACTTCCAATTGAACTCTCAATGTCAAGGCTCTGCCGTTTTGGGGTTGTAAATAGTGACAGGATTCTAATAAACAATCTGCCACGCTTCACCCTGTGTTAATAACCAACTTTCATCTGGTGTCAATCTTAATACAAAACTCCAATTATCCGAGTCTTTACTGGAGTGGAAAGAATTGGCTTCTCCATCCTCGCTGGATAAGTAGAACAACACCAATCTACATTCACGCTGAGCTGAAATCATTTGACTGCTCTCTTCTTGCTCCACTGAAAACGTCTTCTCTGCTTTCACGCTGGCCGTCTGCACCTGATTCTCTTATATTAAAACCCTTAACATGCTTATTGCTGCTTTCCTTTTGTTTGGTGGAGACCTCAATAGTTTCAGAGAAAAAACAGTTTTTGACATTTGAAGTCCAAATATGTAGTACTTTCCTCAGGGGAGAATGGTGTCTTTCTGCCTCGGGAAGATTGTCAAACTCGTTTGTGTTTTTATACTGTTAGATAACATAAAACTGTTCTTCTTTCTCTTTTTGGAGCCTCAAATCACTACAAGGGACTGTTTACATGAATTATAACTTTGCATTAAATATTTAAAACCATATAAAGACTACTTTCTGAGTGAGTGGATGCTACTGTACTTATCGTTTTATTCAAAGAATTTCTCCCTGGCATTAATCAAGTATTTCTAGTCAAGTCCATTCTATTTTATTCTTTGATAATTAGGATCTCATTCAAAACACACATCTCCCTGTATTTTGGATATTTATAAAAAAAAAAAAAAAAAAAAAAAGAATAAATGAACCCTGAAGTAATCACTAATATATTTTTTTGCAATTCATGTATGAATAACTGTCTAAATAAAATAATTTTGGAGGATTTTAATTAAACACTGTATGAAATCTATGTAAACATTTAATTATTTCAGTGCTGAAGTGTTGTGAATTTCAGTGAAATATTTGTAAATGTCTTTATGATTAGATACAAGCTGGGGGATAGGATGCATTTACCTTTAATCTCAGTCTATCTCAATCTCAATCTAAGTCACATTTATTGTGTTTGACGTTCGATTGATTTTTCTGACTTTTAGACCGTTTACACATTTCAAGAGAAGATAAGTGTTATTTGTGTTTTTGTTTCAGAAAAAAAATGGCAATTACCTAGCAACCATGAAAACGAAGTCAGTTTAAAAAAATAATGGCATTGCTGTTTGTTTTTGTCATGAAACCACACGCGCACACACACACACACACACACACACACACACACACACACACACACACACACACACACAGACACACACATACACACACACACAAACACCCAGCTGAGAACAATTGGTTTTAAACATTAACAACGGGAGAACACGGACATTCTTGTGGACAGACGACCAAGTTTGATTATTATTACGGTGACTGTCAAAATAAAACTACCAAGGCCAGGAGAACATATACTGGGAGTCATGACACTGGAGGAAATATCGTGCTTATTGGCTCTACTGAGCATGTGCACAATGGCTACTGTAGTTGATATGGTCTTGGTGACAAGAGACCTGTATTATGATGCTGGATTTTCTCTTATTGAGATAACTTCAAGCATTAACCCTGGGTTTTCCATACTATGATGCTCGCTCACATCTCATCTGGATAAGTTATCCTGGTAAATGACGCTGAAAGCCTAACCTGTTCCAGACCAGGTTATGTTCTCGATAAGAGGTCAAAGCTCCGCCTTCTGACCAATCAGATCTCTTGGAGAATGACCTGCCCATTCTCAAATGATGGTCATTGGTGCGTGGGTTCAGCATTTAGCTGCAGCGGAGAGGAGAAAGTAATTTAGAGTGATCTTTTTTTTAACATAATAAAATAAATCCTGGTCACTTAGGCTTCTAACTGAATCCCATCCACTAAATCTGCTTCAGTTGCAAATTCGATTACTTGTGTTATTATATATTTATAATATATATAAAATAACACATAAGTATATTAATTTTGAAATGCAGAGAAAATTTTAAACCCTGGGGAAATTGTACATTTATTTTTTGTTCTCTTAATACAGTAAAAGCCATGTATATTATTGTAGCCTATACAGGGAACAGAGACGGACTGTATTGCTCAGGAATACGTTTATTTGGAATCAGGCTCACATAACCCGCTCCGAGGGGTACGCTCACCAGCCACCTCATCTGGAGTCAGAGTGTTACACACAATGCACGTAAATCCTATGTATGAAAAGACACACAAATACACAAACTATAACTGACCATAACTGCACAACACAAAGATGGAACTATAACATGTAACTTGGGAAACACATAAACAAAGTAACGAAACTAATTCTGTTACTGGCAGTATGACAGAGAGAGAGAGAGAGAGACTTGATACCCCAGTAGATGCTGCCGCTGCAAGCCGGTAAATGCTGCACGGCACCCGGGTAGAAGATACGAGATGCGTGGCACGCCGGTAAATGTCGCAACAAAGTTACGAATAAACTAATTCTGTTACTGGCAGTATGAGAGAGAGAGAGAGAGAGAGAGACAGAGAGAGAGAGAGAGAGAGAGAGAGAGAGAGAGAGAGAGAGAGAGGAAGAGAGAGAGAGAGGAAGAGAGCGCAGACAGTGATGGAACAAAGACGCAGGGAGACAACTGTGAAAGACGAAGCAGAGCTTTTCATTTACCTGTTGAATCCTCCTGCAGGCCGACATCAAAGGACAGCTTATCTGTCTGTGACCGTGATGTCTTCAAACAGGCCAGGTACTGTGGTCAACACACAAACACACGCACACACACATCAGACCACAAAAGACAGAGCTGTCACACACACACACACACTCACACACACATCACCCACTGCTTTATGAGCGATCTTTTTAGCTCATCAGCTTGAACGGGTAATTAAAGCTGGGAAATAGGAATCACAGTATTTTTTTTTTCATCAATATTTGTCATTATGCATGTTTTTGTGTTGATGCTGTCAAAACAACGAGGTTTCATTTGTTAACATTCACAATAATCTTATCAATATATCCTTCTGAAGCTTTTCTTTAAATCCTTCATACACAGAAAACTTGGTGAATTAACCTCCAGTCAGTTCATGTCTTAACTACGTGTCCACGTGTCAAAGTAATACCCTAAACTCCAAGTTGGGCAGAATGGTGTGTGAGTGTTAGTGGATCATATTTTAAAAAATGCTCAAAAGTGTTGAGAATCCCAAATATAAAGAAAGTTGATATATACATTCATATTTTACAAAACTAAAAACAAGAAAAGTATAGCTGAGCAGCAGAGAATCGTAACAGGATATATTTGGTTCTGTTGCTCTTCAGTTTTATAACCTATGAAAACAATACAGATGTTAAAGAAATATCATGACTCACAGTCATCTATCACTTGGCATAGCACCTTCACCTTATTAATAATCCTCACTTCATAGATAACGTACTCAGAGATTGTAAAAGTGAACAATTTCCACAGGACATCCACAGGCTGTGTACCTTTGTGTTGCACTGATGTGTAAAGAGTCAGTCTATTAGGGTGCACTGGGAATCAGGTGTCTTTTAAAATAATATAATCAGCAGCAGGTACAAAATGTGGAGATATTGTAACACCCATTCTGATAAAGGGCTTTTATTTTCAATCACATTTTAGTCAGAATTTTGGGATTTGTGGGTATTTAAATGACACCCAAAACATGAAATCTGTTTTTTTAACCCGTGTTCAGCAGCTGTTGTTACGAGCAGCAAAAACTTTGAGAGTTTTTATTTTTTTTTATTTTTACAAATAGCAGACACAACACAACACTGAGACTCGAGCTAAGATATTACTTATGCTGCCATGAAAGTTGGCTGCCTCATTGCTTTCAAACTCGCCTCAAAGCCATGCTGTCAGGGGGAGTCTGTAAAAACACTCATAATGCAACAGCAGTAGGAGAGGTTTTCTGGACATTTCACTTTATTTTGCATCAGAATGTTTCATTAAAATTGGCTTCATGTCGAGATGGCCATCATATTTGGTAGTAATTCTTTATTTTTTCATAGTTATTGATATTTTCATCACATATACTCTGGGCCACAAGAAAGAACAACCTTACATTTAATATTATTATGGCACTATTTTACCAGTCACTCAAGTTGAAGCTGGACTGCATGTGGCTCCTCAGTTAAAATGCATTACACTAATCAAGCAACGAGCTTCAGAATAAAGCAAAGTATTTGTATTGCATGCATCAATTCCAGTCATCTATATTTTACATGGATTTACTGGATTTCACATGTGGCAAGCCGAGATGTGTAAGTTAGTAGAACTTAATAGAATCAACTTCACTTAACACAAACAAGTTGATGTAAATATAGATACTGAAGTTACCTGTACTCAAATCAAACTATTACTGATGCTTAAATTGTTTGAGTTAATAAACATTTAAAGGTTGAATGACCCTTTCTGTTAAATATTTCGATTTCTGATAGACACACTCATGTCTATGTAGTACAACTATGCAACTAAAACTGTTATATTCTCAGATGAGAAGAGTAGATTCATTGAGCAGTTCAGAACAGATCCTGACAGGCTGTAGATGTGCCTCCTGTTGTGTTACAATGATCTTGAATGATGTTGGAGTGACGTCTCACCATGGAGCTGAAGGAATGCCGCAGGAGGATGGCATGTCCATACAGCAAGGTCTTGTGTCCTCCGCTCTGCGCCGCCTTGACACATGAGACATGCACAACAAACACATATAAATACACAGTTACACGTCAGCACAAGCGTTGCGATCTCCGTCCAACTGCAACAAACTACGCCCGACCTCTGACAACCACAGCTGACCTTGGCGAGGACCTCCTCACCAGGCAGTGGTGACCTCCAGGAGGGCAGCAGGAGGGGGGGTACAGAGCTCCTCGGGACGGTTTGCCACCCCATCTGACCAATGAAGACATGCAATCTGGGGGAGATGGTGTTTCTGCCTCCTGTATCCGTGAGGAAGAAAACTGGATACAGGATCATCTTTCCTGCACTCCCACAACAGGGACGTGGGAAGGATGCAGAGCAACTGTCGGTCTCTGATGTGATGTCAGTGTTAGTGGGGGGGAATGACTCCGTCGTTTCAGGGAGCCAGGTTGAGATGCAGGAGCAGGGAACGAATGATATCTCCACTCAGAGGGATGCAGAGGGGATAGAGAAGAGTATTTTTCTCTTCAGCAAGCACCTCCCAGGTTACTCACCTTCCTTATGAGCCTCTAGGAAGCATTAAGGTAAGAAAGAGTGTCATTATTCAGAAAGAACTATTGCTCTCCCGAGCCTTTCTTAATCTTTCATACAAATGATTTAAGTCCCGGGGGGAACAAACTATTGCTCAAAGGTTATGTAAAAGGATGAAGGATAAGAAGCTGGCTCCATTTTTTGGGGGCATTTTTTTAAGCATCACTGTTGATATTAGGAATCTAGTCCTGAAACAATGCCAAACAAAAACGTTTAATCACGAGCACAGCGAGGAGCTAATGATGTGTCTCAACAAAGGCTGTTTATTTTGTACTTTCCTCCAAAATTACATCTAAGAAGGTATATGAATCAGGGTAATGCTTCATGAAAACATTGTATTATTAACAATCTCTCCCTGTTTTTATTCCATTGTGTCTCTTTTTTCTCTATCTCTCTCTCCCTCTTTATTCCCTTCCGTTGGCTACAGGGACAATAGCAGGGCTGTGATTTGATGCAGTTGTGTTGTGCAGACTGCAGCACTGGCTTCCAGGCTTCTTCTGTATTGCTGGCTACTGTTATGTGCTGGCTGAGGTACTGAGCTTAATGCGGCGAAGCACGCCGAGCTGCAATCACCACAACCCAATAAACCAGAGCCTCACACTGCTTTCTTTATCCCAGCACTGAGCAAGTGTGTTTTATCACTGGAGGAAAAAAAAAAGGAACCTTCAAAATGTGGATTGGAGATACATTTTGGTAGAAAATATAACAGAAGTCGAGCCGGTGAAATAAGTAATGGACTGTAAAGGAGCCTTTCGGCTCACAAGTGACATCCTTCAGTCCATTTGGAAGTATGACATTTTAAGAGAAACCAGCCTACTGGTGTGTGTATTTAAGTGGTTTTGGAAGTCTGATTCGGGAAAGCTTGGAGATTTGACAGGCTGCAGCAGGACGAATCCGAGGGTCAGGTAAGTGTCTTGTCCCGCCATTTTCTTTTTCTTGAAATTTTTGAGAAACCATTTTGGAAACGTGGAAAGTCAAACTAATGATCCTTTCATTAGAACACATCAGCATAAGCTATTATTTGTTGGAGACAAATTAAACAATATGATAAAGGAACCGTATCAAATTTAATTTAGTATAGATTCTATATGATGACTAGGGGGCCTTTACATGCAACGCATTGCTTTTGTGTTTTCATTTCAGAAAGGTTTCACCTTCACACGGCAATGTTTTGAAAATGATGTCTGTTTACATGGGAACAGCAGAAGCGCTGAAAACGATGTAGTTAGACATGCTCACCAGTTAGCGCTGCTGGCTGTTTTTGCAATAAAACCACACAAATGCATGCGCAGAGAAAAATACACTATATACACGGACATTCATATGGACAGACGAGCGCATTAGATTGTAATTCTGGGTGACTGTCAACTATAAAATACGAAGTCACAGGAGAATGTGGACTGGGAGCCATGACACTCTGGAGGCCGCCATTGTTGTTATTGTCCATCTACTCGCACATGTGCAGAAGAACAGTGTAACCAGACACCCAAAATGTAATGCACGTTTTCCAGTTTCACTTTTCTCATGTAATCGGACCCAAACAATGTAAATATTTGTCAATGGGTCCCAACGGTTAATGTAATTTCTTGTCTGACATTCAACCTAAAGCTAGTACTTGATATGAGACAAATCAGAGTTTGGGGGAACAGTGTGCTTCAAACTCCATGAGAGAGGCTCACTTTCCCAATAAAAAAAAAAAAAAACCCTGATCAAGGAGGCAGTAAATGAGTAAAAAGAAGACAGGTGCAGCATTGGGATGACAGGGCAATTCTGTGTTGGTGACTTATCCGTGCCCTTTTCGACTGATGAACCTCAAACGGTGCAACGATCCTTAGGGCTGACGAAACCTAAGTTTCCACAGAATGGTGGTTGGTGAACACTGAGTTTGATAGGAGGGCTGGCATTTGCACAAGTTGTTTCGTGCTTTCTTTACAAATCTTCCGTGGCTCTCCTTCTACCTCTGTGCTGCCCGGCTACACCAGCCTGAACTGCCCATTTGCTCCAGCGACTCTGTATTGATAAGCTCATCTGTTCAAAGACGTATTGATTTCAGTGCGTCAGCCGAGACATATTCAACCTCCATTTCCCCTTTAATGGCGCTTCCTCCAGTGACATTTTGGTGCGGGAGAAGAATGATGAATAGGTAGACAATATCGAAAACAGATAAACGTGGCAGAGAGAATGGACTGAAGTAACACAATGAAAATGACCAATTCAAACCATCTGAAGTTTAAAGGTCTCTGGCGGATTACGTATGGATATTAAAAAGGGGTTTTAAATTATTTGAAAATTAGCCCCCACTTTCAATTACTTTTTTTTTCTTGCAATTCAATCAGTTTAGGAGCACAAAATGCTACTTTCGTTGAAATACATATTTTTGTTGTTGTTGTTGTTAATAATAATACAAATATATATACAAAAAGAAAAAAAATCTATTTGAACTCACTTGAATTTATCTGTAAATATAGACACCCACACACACACACACACACGTCCACACACAATAGATATTTTGATCTCATTTGACATTAAATAATTTTTTCTGTCTGATATGCTCACTTTAATGTGTATTCTAAATATAGTGCAAGTTTTTATTGTTCGGAAAAATCCACATATGTCTGTGTTGGTTTTTTCCAGCTGCAGAGGTGTTTTGTTCCAGCGTCTGACTGACGGCAGGTTGAGCTAACAAGGGCAGGCAGTGTTTGCTGGCAGCTTTACTGAAAGGCAAAGACCACACCAGCATCTAAACAGACCCACCGTAAGTGACATCTGCAGGTACATATTTGCCCCGTTTCTTTGCTTGGTTATTTATTTATTTTTATGCTGCAGCCAACCAGAAAAGTAGTTGGACCAGACTGCTGTTATTAGACCATCTCTCTCCAGTGGAAGTCATACCACTTGAGAATAGCCGCTTGAAATATGCAGGTGAAGTTGCTGTCTGGTTGGTATGTTAGTCAGTGTGCTCGTCCATTTTACAAAGGTGTTGTTTCTTTATGCAAATACAGTTCGAGGTGAATATTTTTGATTTTGCTATAGGGTAAATGACTGAAGAAGTTGTTTTTCATATGTAATAAAAACAAAAGAATTTTTTAACCAAATGTAAAACATCTCTTTCGAGGTAATATGAATTTGTCATCTTTGGTAGAGTGTAACCTTCAAAACTCAATATTGCAAAAAATTTTTGTTTTTTTTTAGTATCCAATGAAATACAGTTTGAATATCAAAAGTATATTTGCCAATTGGAGTGCAAATAAATTATATGAAAATGAAATTTTCCTCACCGAAACAGCATAAAATCTCCCGCTCTGAGTCTGGTTCTGCAGGTTTCTTCTTGTTGAAAGGGAGTTTTTCCTTTCGGCTGTCTTCTCTGCTGGCTCATGTAAAAGTTTTGCTTTTTCTCCGTGAAAGTGCCTTGAAATGACTGTGTTGTATTTTGCACTACAAAAATGAAATTGAATTGAAAAAGTGCAGCTGACCAACTTATGGCTTCAACTTGACTCTGACCTCAGATAACTTGTATTTTCTGTGTTGTTAAGTGAAATCATAAGAAAACCGACTATAGTCAGACTCAGGATAGTTTTAAAGATAGCTTCCTACATCGCCACATATGCACAATTTAACGTTAATCTACAAGCATGTCTTCAGGCTGTGGAAAAAAACACTTTAAAAAACCCAAGTAGGTGAAGGAAGAACATACAAACTCCCAACAAAAGGTCTCCAGCAATATAAATACAAGACATCATAAAAGCTTTTGCAGTATGGGTAATAGATGGTGAATTTAAACTGTCTTATCGAACCACTTGCATTAATATGAGACTTTACAAAGGTTCTGCTACAAGTAGACTAGGACTCCACCCATCCTTAAAAATCTTAATTTCAGTTCTAATCGAGTGTTTAATCTTTTAACAAGCATTTTTCTTTCCTCTGTACTGTGGGTTACAATTCCCTGCCAGGCTGCGTTAACACTCCACAAAGCAGCAGTGGAACAAATGGTCCTGACTTCCGTCCTTCTGCTGCACATGCGGGTCCTCTCCAGCCCCAACGCTCCAGCCCCGATACTTTTCTCTTCCAAGTCAAATCACTGAATACGTGCTTTTACCAACTGAGGATTTCTAGAAATTCTCACTATCATTAGCCACGTGGCATTAAAGTATAAACGGGCAAAAGCTGACACGACTCTGAGACATGCTGGGAGCATTTATATCTAAATCACTCCCAATCATTTCCTGCTGAATCGCTGCGTCAGCACAGCTGTTTGCATCGTCTCAGAGCATCTCACGGTGCACAGGCACCGAGATTAGAAGAAGATACTGTAACACAGAAGAGCTTATACTACTTGGAGGGTTGCACAAAACAAATGACACTACGATGAACATCCATCTGAATCCCCCGAGGAGAAGGCAAATGTTAATCTGACGCTAATCCAGCATTGGTGCCGCTCTAGTTCTCCAGCAGTGGAAAGTGAGCTGTGGGCTGGAAGTCTATATAAAGCTCTGTTTGTCTTTGTCAGCTTGGCTGAAGCTGTCACACAGCATGCACAAAAAATCCATATGATCATTGGTTATTTAAAAGCATTGATTCCGTTGCATGATTTCTAAAGATTTCTAATGTGACATGGAGAGGACAAACCACAGAAGACAAAGGCTCAGTTTACACAACGTTTTCAAATGAAAACGGAAGACTTTCTCTGCATTCTGAGTATTTACACAACAATGGTGCTTGGAGCCAATAATAATACAACTTTTTCCAACTTTTGAATCTCCATGGATATCGAGAAAATGCAACTTCTCTGAAAACGCTGCTACTGCTCATGCATACCATGGCCGTGATAAATACTTCTCCAAATGTGAAAGTAGATGGAGAGTAATAAAAATGGCAACCTCAAGAGTGTCATGTCTAGCCATCCATATTCTCCGGGGAGGCGGTAGTGTTATTGTTGAGAGTCACCCGAAATAACAGTCCAACTCTGTCTATACGAATGCGCATGTACTCTCATTGCTTAAAGCATATTGTTCTTTGCTCAAAAGTGTGTGTGTATGTGTGTGTGTGTGTGTGTGTGTGTGTGTGTGTGTGTGGTTTCATGTAACATGCTAAATACATCGTAATCAGCATTTTTGCTGTTTCTGTGTCAACCGATATGGTTTTCAAAGCGTTGCTTTTGCAGGAAAACTAAAATGATGTGTTTTCAGTTGAAACGCTGTCATGTGAACACGGCCAAAGGAACCAGAAAAGCTAAATGTGGATTCTAAAATAACCAGGGTGCGATTTGTGAGGGAACTGGGTGCTGGGTGGAGAATGTTTCCTTCCCCTGCATGCCTGATACCAGAAGACACATGTTAGTACTGAATGGAATCTTAAAGTAGTGAGAACAAATTAAATGAAGTAAACAACAGTAAATGGTAACAGGTATCATGGTTACAGGCCTACATATAAAGACCAACAAGCACACCTTTAAAAAAAACAGAATCACAGACATTTGACCATTCTTTGGTAGAAAAAGCCAGGCATTTCTGTATGAATTCTGTAAATGTTCGTCTACAAACTGAACTATAAATATCAAATATAATGTGTTATTGCAATAAAGGATGAAAATGATTTCCTAATTTCTTTGGATGTTTGTTTGAAAAGCGGCATACCACCACTTGCTCTAGACAATAAAAATGTGTGCAAGTTTCCAATCCCCTCCATGATAAGATGACTCTGTGAAAGAGGGGTCGGTTGACAAGAGAGGGGTCGATCCCACCCAGCAAATCACATCCTGAACGTATCTACTCATGCATAAAGGATGGGAGGGGGATGATATGAGTGGTGAACATACCAATCGATCCAGACCCCGGGTCTATCATGAGGAAGACGGCGATTATAACACAAAAAATAGAAGATAAATATGGGATGATTACATGTCTGTAACAGCAGTGGGGACGAAAAGGAAACACACTAACAGCAAGAGAACAAGGGAAACACCAGTGATGAATGGATTCTGATGTTACTGATGTCACTCTTCTTCACTGAGTCTACACACCTTGCCTGCAGAATTTGAAGATACTTATCTTCTGATAGAAAAAGATCTACCTGGAGTGGCTTAATCATGCTGTTTTTCTTGAAGGATGGTGTTAATCAAATTGGAAAGAGTGCACCCAGTACTTGAGAAAAAGCCACGGTAATGCCAGGGCATCCCCTTCATCCTCATCAATATTCATGTGGGCCTGGACCTCGCCGCAGCGAGGGCCCCAAGGCCACTATGGAGGGCCTATTCACTCTATTAATCTCCTTATAGTGACTGAACACGTTAAGAATGTTCAACTTAGCTGACAACGCTTATTACAACTGTTTCTTTTAAATGTCATAACAAAGTGGGACATTCGTCACACGACTCAAGGAGTGGATTATGAGAAGTTTTATGTAACACTTGTGTGTGTGTGTGTGTGTGTGTGTGGGGGGGGGTATTTACGCTCACCCCTTCACTGTTCTGTCCGCTCTTAGCCAGCATCTCCTGCAAGGCTCGCACCGACAGAGACTGCTCCAGCACAAACGTACAGATGCACAAGTCCGGAGGAACATACTGCAAGAAGAGAAAAAAAAGGTTTCAGGTTAAAAATTACAACAGATGGAATATTATATTGCAACTATAATATGTGCGCATGCCCATGAGAAATTGTATGTATTCCTACAATTGTGTTTTTTGGAACTTGTGTTTCAAGTCATATTTTTTCCTCTCCCAAAACAGGTGCCCTAAAGCATCAGCTGACATAAAGACACATCATTTACAATACCGGATGACATTTCTAATGAAGAAAAGAGAATCATGTCGACATATGTCAAAAAGCTAAGCTGAACAAAAGTCTACCTGCCTGAACACAAGACTAGAGAATCCTTATAAGACATCGACGTGGTCCTTCATGAATCTGTCTTACGGCACAGCACATACAGACGTGGGATTGGATTAAAAGGATTCGGAGGGCAATTCACCATCTAGAACTGAATGTTGAGTTCCTAAACCATTTCAGCGGTGTACAAAGGTTGATCATCCTGCTGAAAGTAACCACTGCCATCATGGAATACTGTTTCCATGACAAGGTGTACAACGTCTGCAATGATGCAATAGATGCTACATGGTAAAGTAACAATGACACTGACGACAAGAGCTAAAGTTTTCCAGGCAAACAATGACAGAACATCAAACAATGACAGAACATCACACTCCCTTCATCTGCTTGCAATCTTGCTATTGTGCCTCTTGGTGCCAGGTGTTGCCCAAGTTTGGACGATTTAGTTCATCCAAGGTCCCTGTTTCATCTGCAGTCGCTTTGAATCAAAACAAGTGTTAACTTCTGCAGCAGTTTGAGCTACTGTTGGCACAAATCTCACAATCCAGCCACCGAAGCACCGAGCATCGATAAGCATCACTGCTTTTTGACCCTGCTCACTGTCTTTCTTTCCTTGGACCACTTTTGGTAGATAATTACCACTGCAGACTGGGAACACTCCACCAGGGCTGCAATTTGGGAGATGCTCTGATACAATCAACTCAATGCCACTCTTGTCGAACTTGAAGTCTTATCCGTCCCCATTTTTCCATTTCCAGCACATCAGTTTTAGGGACAAGTTGTTCACCTTGCTGCCTGATATACAGTATCCCACCCAGTAACAAGAGCCTGATTGTAAATGTCAGTCATGTCACCATTTGGTGGCATTAACATACCACACCGGCTAGAAACCACGGTACATATTTTGTAAACGTCACACCGATACCCTGCTACATCACAAAGCATTTTGCTTGAATGTAATTGTCATCAAAATACTTTGTGAAATTAAAAGGCAGGGAAGTCTCAATGGTATAGATTTCTTTCACAGTTGGAACATCAACACTGCAGAATGTACAATATTAAGCAAAAATGCAAGTGTGCCATATAGAAACCAGCTAAATTAGAGACATTCCTGCTGCAGTATTCATCATAAACTGACCTGGCTCAAACTAAATCATGAAATCATCTTTAATGAAAATATCTCCACACCAAACTCATCCTGCCATCGATCAACACTGATTCTGATTGAGTGGCTTTCTGAATTTTTTGCCACATCAGCAAAAACATGATCACATTGCCAGAAAATCAAAAGTTGGACCTTCAACACAAAGGAAGATTCTGTTTGGATGCCCACCTGTAAAATCTGTGCTGACTAATGATTTTTTTACTCTTCTTGAACCGAGTTTGTCTTAATTGAGTGGGTGATATCCATTAAAAGGTATTTTAAAAACAGATAAAGTGGTCTGGGGTCAGTTTATGCTCAAGCCAGTCAGCTGGCGTGTGCTCATTCTTTACAAGCCGAGTTTTGGAGAGTGCACTGTTAGAAAAACCGGAGAAGATGCGAAGTCTCATCTCAAACCGGGGCAGCGCTAGACGGGACAAGCAATTCTCTGACGGAATGAGGAAAGTGGTAATGGAGATATTGTGGCTATAAGATAAATGAGACCAAGCTCCTCACCTTCCATGGCCTCCTTATAGTTTCTCAACTCCTCATGAAAGTGCTTCATATGCATGGAAATGTCTGACCTCATTTAGAAACTTCTCACAGCTTGGTTTCAGCGTAAGGATGTAGGACAGTCACTGAGTGGATGAATGAATGAATAAATGAATGGAAAATAAAATATCTTTTTTGAAATCAAAAACATAAAACCAATGTGTTTTCCCTTGTGTAAACGGAGCCTCAGTATCTGATTAAGCTGGTCCAGTTGACCACTCAGTCTATCATGTTTGTCACTCACAAAAACCTGTTTCATCTGTTGGAAACGTGTCGCACTGGAACATTTGTCTTTAGGGTCATAAAAAAACTGTGGCTCACTGTTTACACCTACTGTGAATGTACATAGATAATTCATACTCACTGTCCTGCTCTCTACGACTTCTTTGCAGTAGAATATCTGAATGGTGTGCTGCTTGCTTTAGTGACACATCTTGCTGAGCTAACTATCTCTCCTGCAGTCAGTGTCAAGGAATCACATTAAAGGGTCTGTACCCTCATTTCTCTTTGTGAGTAACGGCTGACCTTTGCTCTCTCCACGGTACAGGCCCATAACAGTTGGTGGGGAGACGATTGTCATGACGGACCATGGAAGTGAATTATAAGTCTGAGAGCACTGGAGGGGATGATGAGTTTCCAGCCCTGTCAGGATGTCCTCTCACAAGCCAGAGCAGAGAGACAGTTTTACAGCAGCTTGGCAAAGCTCCGAGATTTGCTTTATGGCCAATCGTGTGATGAGGGAAAGTATGCAGCGCAGGATTGTGGGAACGGATGGATCACATCTTTGTTTCTGGGTCCAGAGACAATGTAAAGAAGAGCTGAAGCTGATTTGGTTGAAAAAGTGACGTTGGACTCCAAAATAGACTGATGATGTAAAAGGAGAAGACGCTTGGGAAGAAGGTTTTACAGGCTTTCATGATGGTACATGGGCACCCCTTCTGTTCTCTTACTGTTGAGTTTCTGACAGGGGAAAGGTTATATTTGTACTTTATACTACTACCAACTAGATTTTAAGTCTGATTAATTTTGCCCTTTAAACTGTTCACGCATTAAATCAACATCATTTTACCATTTTTGGTTGAGTTCGCGAGACCAGATGGCAAAGGAAAGGGGGGCATCTAATTCACTCATCCACTTTGAAGTTGCCACCATTTCTTTTCTTCTCTTTTGTTTTGTTTTTTTTTAACTCTGCTGTCATTGATCCCAAAGGTAGAGTGATGCCTTTTCATAAAAACAGCAGGCAATGAAGATAAAGTGCCTGATAGGAGGAACATCCATCAAGCCTGTCAGGTATAATTACTGTCCAATATGGGGAGAAAGCCTAAGCTCCTCCTCCAACAAGCAAACACACTCTTTGCAAGAGCAAAGAGGAGAATACACTAAATGCCAAGATGCATTGATCTCTGCTCACATGTGCTTACTAATTCAGATAAGTATTGCTCACTCCTCCCCTTTAAACTTTCTTATCATGCCCCTCTCGAGAACTCAAGATCTTTCTCAAACACTACTAATAAATCACAATAAACACATATGTCGATCATAGGACTTTGATTTTGTCTTGTTTTGTGTCTTTGTGGTTTATGTTTCTCAGTGTTATTCCCCCTAATGACTGATTCCGTCATGTTTATCTTGCCCTTCCTGACTTCCGTCCTTCGATTGATTTTAGTTCCTCTCTGTCGAGTCTGCTTTTGTCTCAGTCCTGTCATTGGTTTTGAGTTGTCCTAGTTTGTCCTGTCTTGTCTTCCTGTACCGTGTTAATTACTGTCTGATAATGCCCTTCATGTTCTTTCATGGCAGTCATTCAGTGTGAAGGGACAATATTAATAAGTTGCCAATGATTTGATGAACTGCCTTGCAAGGTGGCACTAAACTGTGTAAAATCACATATTACAATATTTCAAGTTTTAAAATTCTTTAAATAGACTTTGAGTGCCCGCAAAACTATAAATTATGGTTCTACTACCATAGATTATTACAATGTTCTTTTGACAGAAAAAATAATACATTGTTTTTGACTTATTTACGACTCAAATAAGTTTGACAACAAGAATGCAAACTCCAACGGAATCAGTAGCAACTGCAACAACATACATACATGCAAAATAACATGTTCATCTCAGGAAAAAAATGGATCAAACCAAGAATGAAGCTTTTGATGTTGTGGTCTGTATGGACATTGTTCCTTCGATAGTAACGCCATGTTTCAGCTGCATTTTTATTGATTGTAAATAACTGTAGTGACAGTAGCAGTCACACTTTGAGAAGGAGCAAGATGGTAGGCTTGAAATTAGTTTTCTTCACTGTACAAAAAAAGTAGCGATTGTCACTAGTGACACACTGATAACATTTTTTGAAAGAACAAGTACAAGTATAAGTACCATTAACCTGTATCTGCCTGCGGGTATCAAGTACTTATTAATGGCAAAAATCCTCATTTATACTGCATACGCAAACAATAAGCAAAGGCTATGTGTTGCTCACAGCTCCCGTGTTGACACCACGCACACCTCGCATGACCTTGAAGGCTCCTGTGTACTACTGCGACTACAGTATGCATAGGACAGTGTTTATCTTTGCCCTTCTATGCACTGCCCTTTGCGTACTGTAGACCTCACTGTGTACCACCAAATGCTCCAGCTCACTGTTAATGACTGCATAAATCATACTTTAGTTATGTTTAACTGGTATTTGAGCCTCAAAACTCTTCAGCATGTAGCATTTAGCAAGACTCAGACTTACATGCTGAGTTAATTAAATTAATGAGCAACATCGGGCTAACTATGCTGGTCCAAATGTCTGTGATTAGATTGCTGCTGTTGTAGGAACTAGCTTTTGCCTTATCATGATATTTTGGTAGAACATAGTTTACAGTCTCTTACTTTATTAATTTTCATTAATATCAAAGTATCTCCAAACCGCTGACATCGCTCCTCCTTTCTTGTCTACCTGCTGATGATGTCGCTGACGGATGAGTCACGTAGTACTCCGTGGGTTTTATCTGGGAGTTTTAGGGTATTAATACAAATACTCCATAAGTGTCTGACCTGATCCCTAATACTGGCATCGGTATCGATGCATCCCTACTTATGATTCCCTATCTTTCATCTGGGAGGTTCAAAAATGACACCACATGTGTATTCACCCTCTTCAAGTGACTGTCTTTGTGTTGTTGTCAGTTCGAGTATTTGCCTGCTTGTCTGGAAACCCTGATATGTGCCTGCTTTCATCTCTGTCTGCTCCCTGCTGGTTTCCCTCCTAGGTTAGTTTCGACACCGTTTTTGTTTGATCATCATCTCACATCTGTCTGTGCTTGTCTTTCTATACACACACTGAGATGTTTCAGATTAATAGCATTTTCTCCAACAACTAATCATCATTCAGACGTTTCTGTTTGATACAGTAAGTGGATCAATTAAACACGAAATATTGAGGATCTGCTCCATAATATGGATTCATTACACAAGTGCATTAGGGAGGCAACCCGCTGCCTCCAAAAGGAAAACAATTAAATTCAACTTATTAAAACTTTGCACTTTGTCACGCAAACCAGTAAATGCGTCTGTCGCAACAACTGCACTGCTCAGCTGAAATAAAGCTGTAGGCAATTACAGCCAACAACAGCGCTGCTTATGAAACAATCCATCAAACACGTCCAGAGGCGTAATTTCAGGGAATTATCATCTGACGGCGGGCCCGCGGAGATGTGACGCTGTCCCTGAACCCGCTGGAAGAAAAGCTCATCAAGGAGACTGTGGTGGATGCGAGCGGTTGTTCCCGCTTTGATGATGCACTGAGCTGTGTATTTCTCGCTCTCTGCTGGAATTCCCAGACTGTTTCCTGGACCCGAACAAGAAGGAACTAAATGGATGTTTGGTTTTCTTGGAGCCCACGTCCGGTTGAATGAATCTTTTCATCCACTCGACTTCGTGTGACATTTGTTGATCATGTTAGCGTTTGGATGTGCATGTGTGTGTGAGAGAACATGAAGGTGATTATGCAACTGCAAAGTGTGTGTTCCTACCTTGGCTTCGGATGTGGGCTCCAGGTAGCACAGCCGATTGCCCAGTCCCTCTGCAGCCAGGCAGAACTTTCGATTCTCCTTCTGGATGCAGGCCACGCACTGGAGCACCACTTCATCATCCTGTCAGGATAAAACACACTTCAATCTGCAGGTCTCCACATGCGAGTCTAGACACTGTCGCCACGTAAGCCGCACTGACATGAGAGAACTGCAAGGAAAACACAGTTTACATTTGCTAATCCTCTTTAAAATACTCTTTATGAAAATAGATCCTGTCAGCTACAAGCAACCCAGTCTTTAGCAGTGAATTTCCTCAACCGGCTATGCACTACATCATCATAAGTTGACTGACTTTGCTTTGTGGCCAGTCATCTTGTGTTGTGTATTTATATTTTAAATATGTTTATATTCTAAATTCAGATGCTTTTGCTGTAACGCTACTATACGTTTATGAACTTCGTCCACCAATGTGTCCAACTGTCTATTATCACGGTTAATTTCCTACTTCAATCGTTAACATTTCCAGCAGTGTCTTTTGTTCATATGAACGGTTTCTAAAACATGCACGTTTGTCTAAATACTCCTATTACTGTTTGTTCATCACCTGGATCAAAAATATCTCGCTGAACAATCAAAGATGAAAACTCGCCAGCTGGCACATTTGTGAAAATTATTGTGTACATGTATGGAAGTCTGCACAGTGTATTCACAATGTCTAAAAATCACTGGAATAATAGACAAAGCCGAAAGCTCCACACACTTCTCCTCCCCAACTTAATCATTTCGCGCTGCCTCTGCGTCGCTAATTGAGGGGGTTGTTCCGACTAAATGCGATGATCCAATAGAGACTATCCCCAGCTGATCCCTTCGAATCCACCCGATCTCCTCTAGGCAGTTAAACTGTTTACATGGTACAAATGAGGTCGACTCAATTGGCTTAAACGTTTCACGCTCCAAGATGAAATAATGGCCTCAGTAAATGATTCGCATTCATGTATGTAAAATAACAGCAACGCATGGCTTTGATGCTGCATTCATAATTACATGTGCATATTATCACACGTTCAGGCCAATATTGACTATATATGCATGCAGTTTTATGGCTGTTATATGATTGAATTTGCATCACAGATTCACATTAAATATATATTATGTAAGGTTGGGAATAAACAGTCTTTAAGTATTGTTTTTGCGACTTCGTTTCAGAAATGTTTTCAGCTTCCATGGCAACGTTTTGAAAACAATGTCTGATAGAAACGCTGCAGTATGCCAGGACAGAAAGTAGCAATGTTGGTTGTTTTTGTAATGAAACCATACACGTGCACTGAGAGCAATAGGTTATAGACATTAACAAGAGAAAAATATCCTACAGACATTAACAATGCAGAGTATAGTAGCAGCATTTTGGCCACATAAACCAAGACTGAGCCCAAGTGTTATCAGAAAGTTGTGTTTTGTCCCATTTACACGGAGAAGGAGTCAGCTCGTTTTCAAAAAGTTGCATTTTAGGTGACTCAGAGCACAGCTGTCATGTGAACAGATCCCCAAAATGCAACAAGAAATTGTTATTTTCACTTTCCATTGCCTTGTAAACAATGCGTAATTTCACTCTTTTTAAATATGATGAATTAACTTAACGAGCACAATTGATAAACTGATATATACAAATTTATATTAAGACTCAAACAGTCGTCAATCAATGTCTATAATTCAAAACTTGAAAGGCAACAGCTCTGCTTTGTGTTAATATTGGCATGAATAAAGAATCATGGCTCCTGGATCTGCTTTCTATCTTTGTGTATATACGTTTTATATGTCACTGATGTGGACCAAAGCAGCTTATATAATCTTCAGAAACTATTGTGTGAATGGCTTGACTGTGTTTATAGTGTTGGCCCTGTAAACGCTGAATTGGACACAGTTTCTCCTCACAACAGCAGAGCGAGTGGAAATTTGCTGATATTGGCCGTTTTGGGATGGAGAGGGTGGTGGTGGTGGTGGAGGCTTCTGCACAATTGCCAGCTGCATCATTTAATGTGAGGAGGGGATTGTGCTGAGAGCGGAGTGCAGCAGTATTAGCAGTAACAGTAAAGCGCTCGGTTACAGTGAAGAATGATGCACAGAGAGAGAGAGAGAGAGAGAGAGAGAGAGAGAGAGAGATGAAGTTCAGCATCTGGCATCCAATCATATCTGCACGTCTCTGGCTGTGTGTGCACAACACACAGATTTGCTTTTGCTCACTGGTGTGTGCGATGAACTGCATGGAAATCGATATGACAAGCCTCTGGGCCGCTCACAACGTACGAGTCACACATTTATTTTTGTGGCGACGCTCACTTGGGCCTCAGATATGGTTCAAGGAGAGACTGCGATTGTGAGCACATCCGGAGCAGCTGTATGTTTAGGCTTTCAAAAAACTCATGAGGATGCCACTATTATTAAAGCATTATGCAAGCGAGTAACATTTATGATTTGTTTGGGAACAAGATTTTGGAAAAGATTCATGTTTTCCATTTCAGAGCATTTTCAACATTGGACAGCTTGTTTTAATGCACAAATGACACTTAAATCAATGAATGCTTCGATAGTTGGTCAATTAAAATGTGTTTCATAGTCGTCTTGTGACTCACTACCAATGATGCTGCTTTAATTTTATGTTAGCTATGTGGAGAGAACTTTGAAAACAATTACGAAAAGCACCCAACAGTGCCAACTCGTGGTCTGAACACAAAACTTTTCTGAAATGAAAATGCAAAAACAATAAGTGTTCACTTCGCAATTAAAGTTCTAAAAAGACTTCTGACCTAAAATCAGCCAAAAGAAGAGAGGAAGACAAACACAGACTGTATTCACTCTGAAAAAGTCAGACTAGTCTTACAGACCTTGATCTTACAGTTCCGCGTATATATGAATACGTGGAGTGAATACAGTGGAGATCAGACATGCTCAAGCTCACACTGACAGCTCCGATTGATCGGGTCATTCAGGGGACCGTTCTGAGCAAGACTGAGGATGATGCTAACAGACCGGGATCGATATGAAAATGTTACTCAACTCAGATGCAGATTGAAATGAATCGCTCTTGGTGGCAAACCAACACTTGGCTGGGTGGGAACATGGGAT